>OZ023328.1:48371822-48586822 GCA_964007535.1 Brachyptera risi
ATTCTTATTCGTGAATATGAAAAACGTTCCTACTTCATTCTTACTTGTATCTGCTATTCAGGTTCTCTGACGTTATACTTGATGGTCCAACGAGGCACTGGAGAGTTTGAAATCGTTAACAAAGAAGATATGAAGATTCTAGCAAAAGGAAGGATATACATTCCGGAAATTCTTGAGAAGGAGTTCGTAACGGCTCCTGTAATGAATGAAAAAAACACGACAAATCTCACATCGGACGACATCTACACAGAGTTTGAGCAACGAGGATATCAGTACACGGGCAATTTCAGAACCATCGTCTCAGCTTGTATCAGTGACATCGGTAGGTAATGGGCCTATGTTGCTTGGCACTCTATTATTATCTTTCATTTTGTCAGGCAACATGCATACATTTTGAATATAACTTCAGTCTACATGACTTGAATGATATTTTCAAGAGATTCAATTTGACAGTCAAAGAAGTTTTGAAAAAAAATAACAATATATATATATTCATATTGTTATTTCTTTTCAAACTTCTTTGTAATGGCACTGAGGATACCTGAATCTTTCTGAATCAATTTATTTCATGAAAACACGAGCTTTGGAGAGTTTCTCTGTCTTTATCGATAACGACTGTCACGGCCCATGAGATTACGCGAGAAGACGCTCCCACCTTGTGACGTGTCAGGACTTAGTATGCAATTTTACATAATTCCAAGCCATGCCCATATTGAAATAAACAACTGACTAATCCAATTATTGGATTAGTTTTAAATTATTTATTTAATTATTCATTCATTTATCCATTTATTTATTCATTTATTCATTTTATTCATTTTATTTCTTCTTATCAATTTATTCATTCAATTATTAATTATTTGATGATCAAATAATTGGAATTATTGGTCATGAATTGGTTATTAGTTATAATTGGATTAGTCCAATAATTACATTTTGGAATGTGTGAGGACGTATATATGTGCCAACAGCTTGGGTAGCACGATCACTGGGGGTGCGTATTTCCGCCAGCGGCGGTCAAGTGGTTAAAGATTATTTCTAATTTATTAATAATCTTTAACCACTTGACCGCCGCCGGTGCAAATACGCATCCGCAGTGATTGTGCTACCCAAGCTGCTGGCAAATATATACGTCCTCACACATTCCAAAATGATTCATTCTATATCTTGACAAAATAACGTCATAATGACATGGGACTTGTACGGACATCTGAGAGATGGATCGAGATTATTTTTTCCCCATTAGAATATGCTAATGTATTGGAAAATGATAAAATACAGTCAGCTGTTATTCCAAAATATCGTTCCGGGCTGAATGTGTTGAATTGACAAGCGTGTGAATGCTAAATAAAAGTGATATTGTCAAATTTCTTATTTCACTTATTGACTACAATGAAACCAAAAAATGAAACCATTCGTTTCTGCTAAGAATGTTATGAAAGGCTACATGAACAAAAGTATCTGTGCGATATGACAGGAAAAAGCCGGCCTGGGAGGTATGGTAGTGATTTCTTAGCCAGGCTGTCAATTGGTTAATGATTTCTCAAGCAATTAAATTTTCACGAGAATTGAAAAAAAAAGTATTCATTGATTTCTTGTTGCTGATCTCCTTATGAAATGATTGAAATTTTTCATGTGCGTTGCCCATTATTGACACTTTATTGGCTTTCATAATACAGTTCAATTTGACTCATCAATCCAATCAAATTATCATGAAACCAAATTACGTCACTGTTCGCCAATCATCCCTCTCTTGAATTCAATTCAATTCAATTCAATTTTATTCCGAATGTAAATTACATGATTATCAAAAATTATTACATAATAGAAAGTATTACATAGTTTGTATAACTTGTATTACATAACTTGTATAGAAGAATTGTGTGGTGATATGTAAAAAAATAACAAATCACATGTTCTTTCTTCCCAGGCAGTGTCAGTCAAATTATCTGGCAAGACAACTGGGTTACGTTCATAATGTCGATGATACAGCAGAGCATATTGCAGACAGGCGAAAACTCCCAAGACATCCAGGTTCCTTCTTCTATACAGAAACTTGTTATTGACCCGACAAAGCATTTACTTGCTGGTAAAAATAGTGAGTACTCAATTGAAAATTATGATTACACTTTTCATTTTTTGCATACATAATATTAACAGTATTCACATTTGAATTTGGTGAAAACGTAGGAAATGTGAAACTCTAGCTATAGAATTTGGTCCAGATTCTAACAATAGACATCAAATACATCAAATTCAAATTCAATTATCAGTTGAAAGAATGTAGTATGTATTGTAATTATTTATTGTTCACCATTAGTCATTTGTGTTTGTTCAATTTGGTGTATCATTCTATTATTTACAGACAAGCCTTTTTAAGGCTCTGTAGATCTTGTTGAGAATATATATGTATTTGTTATTCTCCTCTTGTGATGATAGAAAATGAATAATGATAATAATAATACCCTAATAATGAGTATGAAAATTTTGAGACATTTTTAACCATTGAGTGTAAATTGATGGTGAGATCAACTGTTTTCTTCTTTCTGCAGACATCGAAGTGCTATCCCATGTGCCGACAGGAATAATTCTGGGAGGCGGAATACAAATTCAGGGTCTCAAGACAAAATCATACTCCAAATCTACCAATTCGATCCAACAGGATCTGGATCTTGACACTCTCAAATTTGTTCCGTACAAGAATCCAAGACTTCATGTATGTAGTAGAGAATTCAATTATTTTCAAAGATCATAATCTTATCCCATTTCATATTCTATTCTCTATTGATTTCCGTGGAGTATGAATTGTGTTAAGTATGAAAGTCACAGAAGTTGAAGAACAATGCATACTATTCAAAATAATATAAGAAATTGTGAATCAAATGAAGTGGATAAGTGATAATAGTTATACAATGAGTACACCGTCCAGCGTCCTAATTTTTCTGGTCAATATCAGTTACATTTCATTTCTTAAACCAGCACTTTAGTTGTTTTCTTTCACATATCATTGAGACAATCATTGATGCATTCCATCTGTGGGATATATTCTGACAATTGATTGTTATTCATAAAGAAATAGTTTTATTGTAAACACCCTCTTTTCTCCTGTTGTTAAGAATGTGGATCTTAGAGATCAGTTGTTAAAGACTTAGATGTGACCTGATATAGTAGACTAACTTTGAGTTAGGCCTACATAGTCAAAATAGTGAAATAGAAGTGATGAGACACAACGTTTCACTATTCATTCTTGACTACTGAATTCAACAATTGCACTAAAGTAGGCCTAGTCACATTGAGTGACTGTTCTTAAACATGTCTCAGATGTAACTATGATGTAACTATTCTTAACTAGATGTACCGTAACAATATGTGACATTGAGGTCACTCCCATTCTAGAGCCTTCCCACGAATTGTTTAATTCCCCCCCCCCCACCCCCCCCCACCCCTCTTATTCTCAACTCGGCTCAAAGGATCAGCGTAATATGATCAAAACAAGATTAGTTGAAACAAAAATGGTCCTTGAAAAATATCTAAGTACCTGGTAATTTTCGATTTTCGATTGTTCAGTTAGATTTCAACCGCAATTCATATTTATTTGATATAAAGTATTCATGTTCACGCCTGTTGTGACCGTGGTCTCTGCTGTATCACGTCACCGATTGTATACGTCCAGTTCATAGAACAATTGAATGAATAGTGATTGTATTTCAATCAACAACTTTGTTCGCAGAGTGTCAAAGATTTCGTGAACATCTGCGTTCAACTTGCCGTTGAAAATTCCAGAACGAATATCAACTCAAACTCAAATGTGACCGTCATTGAAGAAAGTAATTCACACTCGTTGGTACCAGAAATAGAAGAATGTCTCAGCAAATATCCATATATTGAGGTACAGTATTTAAATACATATATTTATATTTATATATATTACAGTAATTTTATAAGTAACTTTTTTGAAATATCGAATCGGAGTGTCAGCACTTAAAGACTCCGTAAGAATTTCAAGAAATCATCTGTATAATTAACGTTTCAATATATCACTTTTAATTTTGTAATCACTAAATCTCCTTATTATTTTATTCAATCCTATTTTGTTTTTAAATTTTTTCTATTCGATCAGTTCCCTTTTCATGTATCAATATATAATATTTTCAATCTATTTCGCTATATCTTTCTATATATTTTTTATACTGATTGCTATCGTGTTTTATAATAATTTGGTCAGGGACTAATAAAGGTTATTTCTTCTGATTTAGCCCAAATACTTCTCTAATCAAAGTGTCTCAATACTGGTTTTTATGTAATTATTTTTTTCCCACAATCTTGTAGAACTGTCTACTTTTTCCGTTACTTGATGTAACTTGATTGCTTAAAATTAATGGTAATCAAAGAAACCTTACAATTCGTAAGTAGAATGTAACAAATTACTCAATGTTTTTCTTTTTTTCTCTTCACTTCAACTACTTTATTACTTTTAATGTTTGAGAAATACGTCCGAATTTGAATTGTACTTTTAATCCACTATTTTGACCCACAGTTAAGCCTTTTTTGAAGGGCTTTGTGGATGTTTCTTTGCTGTGATTGTGTTCTCCTCTCTGTATCAGTGTATGTGACCAATGAAAAAAAAAAAAAATTATGGTTCGTAACAATATCTGTATATTCTTTGAATATTTATTTTCAATTTGTCAACACTTCCAAGTCATGAAGATGATTTAATCTGGTATTCAGATGAGAATGTCAGTACCGTACAAATTCTGCCTGAAAACTTGACTGTGTCGCCATTTCAGATTTGTGTGAAGTCATGCAATAATTCAGATGACCACATTTCTGCTGCACAAATGTCCGGAGCATTCCTAGTTGTCGTGAGCCACAAATACCTGCAGGAGAGTTTAACGCTCCTAGCAAAGTCTGGTGCTTTCATATTAACTTGCGTTGAAAACTCAGACTCGTGGAATTGCAACGACAATATAGCTATCGTCGCAGAGCAAGATTTTGGGAGTGGGAAGTTTCTTCTCTTGAGAAAGGTATTTCATATCATGACAAACAATAATCTGTTTGACGTGCATATCATATACATTATTCAGACCCATATATATTTTTTTATATTTCGTCCATAGTCCATAGATTCAGATGAATGTAGATTTGGGCTCTAATGTAGGAATTTTTGTCAAACAAACTAGGATGAGTACTGTCATATTTCAGTGATGTATCAAATTCATTCGTAGGCCTGTAACAGAAAAAATATTTCTCCAGGTTGATTCGTTACCTATCGGCACCCCTGATGTGATAGAAATCACAAGAGATGAAAAATCGTGGATGAAACGCTTGCGAACCAGCATCAAAGAAAAAAGAGGAGATATTATTCTAGTATCCGAAGGACAGCCGCAAATTGGAATTGAAAGTTTCATTGAGAAACTATCAAAAGAGCCAGGAAGTGAAGTTATTAGGTACGTTCACATATTATTCACGTGGTAGAAACAAATGTATTCAATTTGTCACAATTTGTAATTATACCCATTCAATATTATAATGACTTGTGTGTGTCGTGATCATTCAACATCTAGCATAATCATCAGCAAATCATCAAATCAAGAAATGAATGTTGTTTGTGATTTGTATTTGCATTTGAATCAGGGACCCGAACCGGAACCGGAACCGGAACCGGAACCCGAAAAAACCCGTATTTTTTGGGAACCGGAACCAGAACCGGAACCTTTATTATTGATTTTCAAGAACCGGAACCGGAACCCCTAAAAATCTTGGGTTCTTTTCGGTTCCATAAAGGTTCTCAATACCTAATTCAGACTCATTATTCACTCATTTTGTTTAAAACTTTTTAGTTATTTTTTTTTACAGACATTAAAAAATGAATCCTTTTCACGGGATTGTGCCAAAAACGACCGTTGATTCATTTTGTGTCCACGTTTTTGTTCGGGGAAAATACATTGACATTTGAGAGTATGCCTCTATAAAGGAACACAGCTCTCTGAGAATCGTTCTTTGGCGGTGCCCTCGTAGATGTATAACTTCTAAGTAATGCACCAAACATAACCGATATCAGAGCGTGTGGCCAGTTTGGTCGAGTTTTCGCTATTTCGGGAATTTCTCCTGTTTCACCATTTCTGTATACATTTTGTCAGAAGAGAAGGTGTAAAGGAGGAACCTCGAAAGTCGAAACCCAGTGTGAGGGGAAAGATTTTTCCCCGGCAGATGGACAAACAAAACAAAGTGTCAAAAACCACCAAAAATAGACGAACCACCACAAGCAAGGAAAAAAAATGAAATCATTTAGCAAGTGGAACCGGAACCGGAACCGGAACCGGAACCCTTATTCACACTATGGAACCGGAACCAGAACCGGAACCTTTTAAATCGTAGAACCGGAACCAGAACCGGAACCGTTATTTGAGAAAATTAAGAACCGGAACCGGAACCGGAACCTTTATTCATTTCGGTTCGGGTCCCTGATTTGAATCGTGCATCATGCATTGCAAAAAAAGTTGTTTATTTCAATAGTATTGATCGATAGTATTGATCTGACATGGTGGAAAAATTGACATGGTAATTAAGGCAAATCATGATATTATCATATGGTTGCCTTATATTCAATATTTACTAATTGTTTCATTCTGAATGTTCAAATATTCTGAATATCAATCTGAATTATTTTTATTCAAGGTACGTTTTCTTGCTTGATAATGATTGTCCCAAGTTCTCTTTAACTGATAACTGGTACGTAGCACAACTACAACAGAAACTAGTTGTAAACGTATACCAGGACAAGGAGTGGGGTAGCCTACGACAATTGTCGCTAGTCGAAGGCAGTCGTGTACCCACTGACCACATAGCGCTTGCGCTTCCATTACCTTCGCTCGAGCTTGAGGGCATCCAGTTGAACTACTTGGGGCTCAATAAGAAAGATGTTGAAGAGAACAATAATCAGGTAAATATGAATTCAAGTATTCTAATGGAAGTGATGTCACGAATATAACTGACAGACAGTATGAATGAGGAAAGAAAATCGAAAGAAACTGCAATCATCTGTGTTCATTAATGAGATCTTTAAACAACCATCTGGTCAAATAATGCCTCAATTGATCATTATTAACAAATTTTATATCATCATATCTTTATTGCTAATTAATCATTAGCATGTCTACTCATAAGTAAAAATTTTTGGACAACCATAGTCTGAGTATCCGCTCTTTTCAATCGCAACCGCAACAATTTTAAACTCTATGTTCTACCTAGTTTTTATTTTTAAGAAATTACTACAGTGAATCCTCTGTGTATCGTTCCCGGATCCATCGTTTTCCTGTTTGTATCATTCATTTTTTCTCACTTCACTCCCATATGATCAATGTTAAATTTTCCTGAATGGATCGTTTTCCTGCATGGATGGTTTTATTTTCCTGGTACCTTGAAAAACGATGGATAGAGGTTTCACTGTACCCGTGTTTTTCTCGATGGACCTTTTCTGAAAAGAATGAGCCATCTAGCGGCGATCGTTTGAACTGGAACGGGATGCTATTACCTGCGTTCGGAAGTCCCAAGCTGCCAATGCTATTTATCACGATTGATTGATTACCATTACAAAACACATGGACAGCAAGCCTTTCAAATATATCAATAGATGAAATTATTACTGAGGAATAATAAAGTATGCAAATTATTTCAGTGTGAGCTTGGTCACGTTGACTTCTCAGGTCGTACCGGTATGAGTCAGTGGGTGATGGGAGTCACGCAGATTGGAAGCACGAAGCCAGATCCGTATTTGACATGGAATGTGCCAGAAGCATGGGGTTTGGATGAAGCAGCTACTGTTCCACTTGCATATGCTACGGTGAGTTGCAACTTACGATAACTTTATTCAAACTGCATTCAATATTTGTTGTATAGTGGAACCCAGAGCACTCATGATGTGTATTGAAAAAACTGATGTCTCAATACTTCCAATTATTCATTTAAAATTTCAGGACTTCAACTCTGAGATCTGCTATACAAATCAGTACCGGTATCTTTGAAATTGGACTGGAAAATAATCATTTTTGGCTGATGATGAATTTTCACATCTCTTATAAGTGAGAAATCATTGATTGTTCAATAATTATTTGTGTATTGCAGGCCTACTATGCACTTATTCTGACCGCGAAGCTGGAGAGTTCTCACAGCGTCTTGATTCACGAAGGATGCAGTAGCATTGGTCAAGCTGCCATCGCAGTAGCACTTGACCTTGGATGCACTGTATTTACAACAGTTGCCAACCATCAGCAGCACATGTCTCTCGTATCGAAATTTCCCAAGGTAACTGCGACACAATCGTCTGCCTTGCAATCAGTTTTCCATGGAATATGATTTCATTAATTTATTAAAACAGTTCATTGATACATTTTAACAATGTTTTCACCACGGTGACTGAGTAATCATTTTTAATTCCCAAAGGGTCTTACTTGCTAATTATATCTAGGCATATTCAATTACTTTCTCAACATATTCAAACACTCTATAATTTGGTCATCTCACATAACCTTTCCATTCCCTCTCTGAATTTCTTAGCATTTCTAAATATATCTGGCTCTTTGTCTATTTTAATTTTATTCCACTTCATATACCCCTTCTCAACTAATGAATTTTGCAGTTTTTTTTCCAAAATGTTTTCTTGCTATTTTGTGTACGTGATCTTTTCTCCCAATGTACTTGTCTTTTTCCAATCTATCTCCTATCAAATCAATCCTATCAATCCTATCAATCTATGCTTTTTTTCGTGAGTTCCTGAGTTTTCTGAATATGTCTGTTAATTCTTTAAGTTTTGTGCTTTGATAATTTTACTTTTTCAGTTACTACCAACCAACATATATTCTTCCAATAACTGTAAATTTGAGATACAATTACGCCTTGCAACGGGCAGCAAAGGTGTTACAGTTATTTTGAACAGTTTACCGGGAAGACGACTTCATGCAACTTTGAGATGTCTCTCCATGTTTGGTAGTTTCTTGCAACTCGGTAGGAAAGATCAGAACAAAAACTGCACTGTTGGTAAGTGATGAATATTTCAAACTACCATAATAGTGTAAATGTCAAGTCAAGTAACGTTTTATTTCACCAGTAAATACATTATAATAATAAAATTATCACTCACTTATGTGTATGGCCTGGGTGCCCTACGAGTATTGAAATATGTTCAGTTTAAAATATAAAAGAATTTAACCGAATGCATTAATGATTGAATGAATTTAACTAAAGATACATAAAATATAATATTAGTAATCAGTACTACCCTACTTGAAAATATGTCATTATCATAGTATGAATTTAACAAAAGCTTCATGAAATACAATTTAATAGTAATAATCAGTAAATGAAAGCGTACTTTGGTCATTTCAATAAGTACCTCAACCTACTACCTATCAGCCCATTATGAAAAATTGAATATACATTTCATAGTCCAGCTAAATATTCATATGGAATGTACGTGTTTGGATAGAGAATAAATGTAACTCCATCATCTCATTTCATGCACTGTCATCCCAATATATCACTTCATATGAGGTAACATGAATAAAAATATGGGTCCAAATCATGATTATGTATAATTTCACGCTCGAATACTAAAATATCGTCAAGACTGATAAAAATGATTGCTCTGCATAATATTCATGGTTACACCCCCAACTGAAATGAAGTCAATGACATACACAATCACTGGCCAATAATGGGAAAGACTCTCATTTTGTCTCGTGGATAAATTTTTCAAATTGAATGGAATATAAATGGATATTATAGGTTTGTGAGATTTTTGTGGACTGAAGGTGCAAGAAATGTTATTCTGTTATAATTGTTGGAGATAATTTAAGATTGGATATTCAATAAGCCCTTACTTGTGATGCTCGGGTATGGCTTGGATGGGCTACATTTTTTTCGACATTCTTTCAGACGTGCATAGTAAAGATTCCATTCCAAATACAGGAAAAAATTGGACTCGTATTATTATTTCATTTTTCTCCGTTCGTAGAATGACAAGACCTTCTAATATTCTCGAGACGATAAAGAGCACTTCAAAACCATCTTACTAATTCATCCTCAGCCAAAATCCAACCAGAATATCAAGATTTTGGTTGGATTCTGAATGAATGAATAAACCCAACATTCATTCATTCATTCAAAATCCAACCAAAATCTTGATATTCTAATGTCATCAAGAATAAAAAATACTGTGAATAAATAAATAATACTTCAAACATCAAAGGTACTACTATAGGCAAGTACAGGTACCAGATATTTTGATAAAATCATTATTATTCTCAGGTATGTTGATATTCAACGGAAGTAGAGCCGTTTATGGAATCGCAACAGACAATCTCTTCAACGCATGCCAGGAGTGGAGAGAGCGACTTCATGCTCTAGTCGAAGACGGAATCAAAACTGGTGTGGTTCTACCTTTGGATCACCGAGTCTTCCTTCATCAGCAGTATCACAGAGCACTCGGGTATGCTATGTTGAATATATAAATTGTGGAAGTATGTGATGAGGTGCAAGGTTAGATTGTCACTGACACTAAAAGTAGCACTGTATTAATTTGACTAGATATTTATTTTACACTGATGAATAGAATACATGAATGTGAATCGAGACCTATGATGGTCCCAATGAAGTGTGATGTTCACATGATGACTGTCAACTGGCAACTCACTTGCAGGTTGCCTTCCTGGTCTTTATATACTAGATTCATTGGTAGAAGATTCTAGACTCATGAGTAGAAGATTCTAGATTCATGATGATTGATGGAGAGTCCCTTGCAGGATTTCCCTGTCTGACTTATGCTAGGAATTTCCCCTGAGTGATCAACCTCAGGAATTCCATACAAAATAATAATTATCGAGATTTTGAAATAGTCAATTTTTCATATTTTAAAAAACAATCAAATACTAGGCATATCCTTTTAGAAATGTAAGAGACATCTAGCGGTGACGTCTGAAGTAGAGCAGAATGTTGGTAGGTGCATTTGAAAGTCCTATGATTTGTCAAGCTCTTTAGCATGAATTATTATTATTATTATTAACTCTTGCAGTTGCACATAAATGCGCGGTGGCAAGTTCCCTATCGATCCTATCCTATCGCCTCCCTAACCTTCTGACGGAATAGCTTCAACCCTATTTCATCCTCCTCAAGTATACTTCTACTAAGCCCATTCCAATCCCTACCTGTCCTATTCAAGAAAGAGAACTTACCGACATCTAATCTAGCCCCCTTTATAACTACTGCTCTATCATGACTTCGCCTACCCCCATACCTAATATGAATAATTCATATTATTGTACATCACAGTGAACATATTCACTCATAATTGGATGAGCGAAGCAAAGACTCAATTTCACCATACTCAAAAAAAAGTTCTTTTTTTTCACGCTCCACAGATCAAACGAAAATTTGAAATCAATTCAAACTTGTTATAGACAAGTGTCCTTATCTGGTTCGATACTGAATCATTTTGAGGCGCAATCGGTTGAACTACTTCTGAGAAAACTCATTAAAAGCACTTTGAAAAAATGAATAATTCATGAAACTGTTCTGTAAAGCACATAAAGGGAAAAGGAATGAAGCTTCCACCACCAGATGGTGAAATATTTGACTCTCAGAGCGTATAGTCATAACTTTTTCTAAGACATCACCACTGCTGCTATTTAAGGTAGGTTCATAGAGCCACGGCATTTTTGCCGGCCGGCAATCTTGTCGGGTGCCGTTGGACGTCAAATGATTTGTACCGTTCATACTACCACGGCAAACTATCGCCAACTCAAGGCAATTATATATCAAATCGATGCGATAACCATGGCAACGTCAATAGTGATCGAGTTTGACAGTCGTTAGTTAGTACGCAGAACACATAGTTCGAGTATAAACGTAGCCGTGATGTCATCTACGTCATCACGGCAAGTTTGTCGTCCGGCAAAATGTTCAACTTCATTCAACTTTCAAGGCCACAGTGAACGACAAGCCCGGCAAGTCTGTGATTGGCTCATTCATTTTGACGGCACGGCAAATTCGTGTTGCCGTGGCTCTATGAACGTACCTTTAGAAGCTGATAATTAAAGCAGTGAATCTTTTCCAGAATGCTGGCCGATGATACACAGTGGAATAGTGTATTGTTGAATGTGAGAGAAGCAAACAGAACGTCCGATTATTTGCAGGCAGGAATGATACCAAGATTACAGTTTGATCCAACAAGCTCTTTCCTTATTATAGGTGAGTCATTTGCTTCTCCCACTTGTGTTGTAAGATATGATGGAAGATTTAATAATAATAATGATGATAATTAGCAATTTATATTATTACAGATTGATCAAAGTACATGATATTGTCAAATTGTAATTTGTAAAGTGTATATTATAAAATTATCACATGAAAAATGAAAAACATGCGAATGGTCAATAATATATCAAAGTCTTATGAATACGAGTATATAAAACAGGACTGCATAATTATGATATTTATGGTGTAAAGAAAAATACAAAAATTAGTTAAATTACAGATAATTTCATATTGTTCACTACTAATAAAGTTTTTGGGGTGGTAAGATCGCCCTTGTGGTGCCCCGTCCGAACGATCCTATCTTTCATCCATAGCCTTAATTGGGGAACAATGATTTTGTATCAAGTTTCGATGTTATTATTAGAAAAAAAAAAAAAAAAAAAAAATAAATAAAGTAATTCATGAGTGAGCCATGAGAAATAACAAAAGTACATATTCATACTAATTTTGAATCATATCCAAATGTCCACTGATAAAAGTAGGTCTCGGGATTATTAACACATCTTTGTTGTCTTCTCCTAATTATCCAGGCGGAAAAACAAGTCAGTGGCTCGATTTGGCTCACTGGCTACTTCAGAGAGGTGCACAGAATCTGATAATAGCACAGAGCTTCAATACCATTACCAACTACATGTCAAGAAGATTAGAGTTATTGCAAAAGTATTCCAAAGCGGTTATAAAAATGGTCGCAGAAGATGAAGCCATGACAAGCAGTGGCGCCAACGTACTTGTGGAGAAAGCCAATAAACTTGGACCAATAGCAGCAATATTCGTGTTGCCGATAGTGGTAAGGTTTAATGATGCGTGAATATTTCAGATTCGTTATTTGAGAAAAAAATCGAAAATATAAAATACCTCATGGAATGAACTTGAAGAAGATATAAAGCCTATATATTTGGCAAAATTGAGAATCTGCTGCATTGTAGATAACATTGAACTATGTTTATAGCAAAATTTCATGTACCCCTAAGACAATTTTAAAAACATTATTATGTACATATTTTCAAACATTTTCTTACTCTGCTGTCATAAGTCTGTGGTGCTCTTCCGGTATGGAATAATACAGTGGAACTTTTAAGTTACGTTCTTGCATCTTCCTAGTACTATGTACCTTGGTGAGAGCTCATTTCTGAACTCAAACTCATGAGCGATTATGCTGAATATTTTCTTCAACAAGTTTTTACTTCAATGAGTTTTTCTGAATCTGGTTCCTTGAAAAATGTACTGAAGGCTGTACAAACCTCTGATATTGGATAATGTTGGAATATGAATGGTATATTGTATAATCAAGTAATCACTGTAAAACTGTTTATCTACAACATCAATCTTGAAACCGTTTTCAATCTGTTTTCAGGGTTCAACCAACAAAGATCATCAGAACAGCTCGTGGTTAGCCGACAGTGCCAGTCTGACGACAATACAGAATATAGACACCGCTTCACGCAACAGTCACGTCAAACATTTTGTTTGTCTTCTTTGCGAAGGTGCAGAAAACGTATGCGAAGCCCGTCGCCGAGCTGGGCAAACTGGGCTAGCCGTCCGGTGGGATACCCGGCAGTCGGGAAGTATTGCTCTGAGCCAAATTCTAGGGAGGTTGGATAGACTTCTCAGTGCCAATATAGATCATCCGGTCATCTTCAGTCCCATTCGCAATTATAAAAGATCGACGATAAATCGTAAGTAATACTTCAAGATTCGATTTAATGATTGATTGTTATTTTGTGTCATATTTTTGTTCAAGAACGGTCACTTTTCTTCGATTTTTTTTCCCAATCATTTACAAAACATTTGAAAAATGAAAAAGCTCACAATTTTCATTCTGTAGAAAAAGTATTCTCCCCATTTGAATTCATTTTTGAAATTCTGCTCAGAGCGTAACTGTGGGTTACAACTTTGAGTGCATTTCACATAAATGAATCATAATAATGAATAGTGGGCCCACAGTAGCTGAGACGTGCAATGGCACATTCGGCAAATTGACACATTCATTATTATAAATAATAATAAGATATAACGGGATCAAAACGAACGAAAATTCATGAATGTTTCAGCTAGAGAATAATTGAGGAATTATTATGGATCAATATTATGATAAATAATTCACCAGTACGAGAGCATTTCAATTTTAATTGGAATTACACAATTTCAATTTGATACAAGGAAATATCAGCATTTGATTAGTACAGTGAAATACAGGTTGGGTTTGATATGATGTAATCAATTTTCAGCAAATGGCAAATCTAGTTCTCTGGACGTGTTCCTTCCACATTCCATCGAAGACTTGTTGAAAATCGGCACCGAACTTTCAAACAACGAGCCAATGGAAGAAGTAGTTTCACGAAGTCCTGGACTCCGTGAGGTCAAAGAGGTACCTCCTGTGTTCTTCCTGTCTGGATTGGGAGGAGCATCAAGTGAAGTTCTCCAGTCAATAACGAGTAGACTCATGTATCCCGTTGTTTGTGTGAAAGTACCTCAAGGAAGCCAGTCAATTGAGGAAATGGCTAAGAGGATAGTGGAGGTAATTTATATAGAATTACAGTATATGTATATTGTTGATGGCTACAATGTCAGTTGAAACATTATTTATATGGGGTATTCAATTACCAATATCAATCTATGATATCATTGGTTATTTGTTAATAATATAATTGACATTGATGAAAGAATGTCGATATATCCCCCATGAAATGTTCCGAGTGATTTACTATAGCATCAACAATATGAATATTTCATGATGTGATTTGTGTAATTCAATATATAAATTAGATATATGCAATCTATAGCAATAGATATATGCAATAGATGCAATATACAAATTTTACTACTTCATCAACATTTTCTGTATATTTGAAGAAAAATCTTGCTCATAGAGCTTGTCAGTCCTGAAAAAAAAAAAAAGATTAAGTATCAAGAGGTCCATATGGAGACTTCAGAAATCAAAATATATTTGTACAGTGTACTTTTTTTATTGTTTTTAATTTGAAGACACTCTTGCATTTTACAATCAATATGTTTCTCTTGGCAAAATAATTCCAAAATCCAATACTGAAAATGATTAAGTTAATTTGGAATTATTGTTCTATAGACCTGATCACTTGATTTTGTTCTCAAAAATGCTTTCTTGGAATATATTTTTATACGGTGGTCATTACTGTTCATTATTATAATTCGAAAACTATGATGTTTCTCTTCTCACAGGACATTCAAGCAGTGCAAACAGTTGGTTCCTACAACTTGGTCGGTGATTTGTGGGCCGGTGCTCTCGTTCTTGAAGTAGCCAAATCTTTAGAGGGTCAAGGTCTCAAGACGCAAGTGTTCATCCTAGAGGGCGCTCCAGACACAAGTAAAGCAACCATCAAAGAACTGGGAGAGGGTTCAACCATGGATACAAATCTTATTTGCAGACTGCTGAATGTAACATCTGAGAAGGTACAATAATTTTTTCTGGCTGGGTGAAGTTATTTTATTTCAAATATTTTGGCTAGTTTTGAAATATTTAATATTACATTATAAATATGATTTGTATCATGAGCAAAGATTTGGTGCAACTGTTATGATTCCTGTGTTGCCATAGAAATCAAATATGCTAATTACATTCAAATGAGCAAATGCGAAGACTTCCATCCATCTTATGGATCTTTGTCTGTGTTTCTTCTTCTTTTATATGAATTGGGTGGAAGAAAAAGGAAAAACAGCAATTTACCAAGAATTATGAGTAGAGAAAAGCCTACTCATAGTGGAGAGCCCGTAGAAAGAACACAGAGATAAAAGGAAAAAAGAGATTCTGACGTTTCGGCTATTGCCTTGGTCACAGTAGAGTAGAGTCTGCTTTTTTTTTAAATTCTGATTCTGAGTCCAGTTCCTCTTCGATTGGGAATAATAATTCTGGTTTCGATTTTGCTTTCACAAAAATATATAGGCCCATTAATTTTGATTTCACTCCGAGTACCCGCTTATAATGGAATAACAATACTAAATGAACCTTTCTTCCAGGTGAAAGAAGAGATTGGTGAGCACAGCACATGGGAATCAAAACTCGAACACTCTCTCACCAGAATACCAGTTTCCTCTCACACTGACATACACCTAATAGGAAATGCGATCAGTACAATTCGTTCCCACTTACTGGCACTTCTTCAATACAAACCCAACGGTAGACAAGTAGCGAGTCTTGTTACTTTGTTGCGCCCATTAGGAGAGGAGGAAAACAACTGCGGACTCATCAAGGTGAGCATTTTATTTCATATATTTATTTTATTCAGCCTCCAACTAAAACTTATACAGTATAAACACCCGTTAATCCAAAATGGAGGGAACCTCAAAGAATTTAATTTGGTTCATAAACCTTGAATTAGATTCCCAAAAACATTTTTCCCATGAAATCATCACTCCTATAGAAATTGAGTGAATTTTGTATCATATTTTGTATTTCGGGAAACTATGTGTGAGAAATCGTAGAGAGGAACCATACTGATCGTGTATATCGGTTATGTGGTCGGCTTCTTCTGGTGCTCGGTCGTCCTGAGATGGACAAACGATTACTTTGAGTTCAATAGGTCTCATTTTCATCAAGGTCAAACAGCACAATGTCAAACGACACTCACAAAGCAGCGTACAGCTTGACGTGTGAAGGTCTATTTTTACTCGTCAAACAACATGAATGGTAACCGGAAGAATAATGATCATTCTAAGAAATGAACTCAAAGTAATTTGAATTATTCAATCTAGAATTAGTGTTAAACCAACTAAGGGGCCAAAATATCAGCTAAATCATGTTTTAGCTGAAAATTGAATTGATAGTGTCAAAATATGTCAAATTTTGGATTAACTAAGTTTTGATCAACGAGGGTTAAGTGTAACCATTGGTGAGCAATCAATCGATTACCGATCTTCTGAAAGAGCATGTTTGGGTACGTTTGTCATTTTCAGAGGCGTCGAAAATGTGTCTAGGAGGGGAGAAGGTTTGAGACCACCTCATTTAGTGATAACTACGTGTAACTCATTCTATAAACTGTTTTCAGTACAAGAATTAGTCCAGTGGTAATGGACAATTCAATCATTTGAATTGGGGATAGCGAATCTTTCATCTTTTCATTTGTGTGGACCCTAAAGATATCTTTTCTCTTATATCCTTCCTATACTACTTTCCTTCTTATCTTTATTATTATGAAATCATCACATAATACATTCTTACATGTATTCCACATAGTATTCTAATTGAACATTCAATATGTTATTTTGTTGATTTTTTTTCATTTTGAAATGAAACGCTATCAATGTGTTCGCTCTGTTTTATCTTTTACAGTTTTGCAAAAACACTGTGACTGTCAACTTGGTTGGCAAGAACCATCAAGATTTGTTATCAAGTATGATAACGTCTGACATTATTGGCGACCGTGTCATTTTATGAAACTGCTTTCATTGGTTTAGTGTTACGACAGCGCGCGGTCGGTGCCTCATCAAGTGTTGATAATTGTTTGTGTATTGAAGATGACGAGTCAAAAGATGTCGTGATTGCTGTTTTGGATATTTTTCACCTGTATTCAGCCCACATTTTTATAGGAGTGGAGTGTTATGTGAAGTGATGAAGAGTGTGAAGTGAGGAGTGAAAAATATGGAATGAAGTGAATTGATTTGAGAAATCATTGTTTGTAGACTTTCATGATTGGATGAATAAATAAATATGGATATATATATTGGATAAATATATATATAAAATAATTGAATATTGATATATTTTCCGCATGAAAAAGTGATACAATAACTTTGTCTGAATATTTGAGCTTGAACTACCCGTATAAAATATCACACGGTGTATTATTTGATGTATTTCTATGAAATCAAATGTTGTGGATCAACCCTGAGATGAGATGTTGATTTGATCTCAATATTTCCGATAGGCTGGAAATCTATATCCAATCAATTGTTCTCATTCGACTCACAGGATCAGAGTGACACAACTTGTCAATTTACCATAGTTTAGACTAATTGGTATGTGATATTTGAGCAACTGAAATTGCACAGCTGCCCCATCTGGCTATGTCACTGGTTCAGAAACAGATGTCACCATTTGACATGGGTTAGAGCTCTGAATAAGGCATGGATTCTCGTAAACTTCATTTTAGTTACCATCACTTCATATTTTCACCATCACCCCCACTTATGTCTTCAAATTACCTAGCTTCATGATTGTGGGGTCGTTGTATAAACGATGATAATAACATTGTTCAAAGTTCTATTTCAATATGGGCAACTTTTTATATGAAAATAACCCTAAAAATACAATGAATGTGAAAATATAACTGTGATTTTTTTTTGTTATATTTGTATATGACTTTATTTCATTGATACATGCGTATCTTGTTCAACTAAGCCCCACTTTATTTGAAATACAAATGTTTGTTTATTTTTTGTTCTTTTCACGATGCAACCATAGCTACAAAGCTTGTGATGTGAACTGGTGAAGGACTTGGGGCCTATTATAGAAAAAAATTGTGTTTGGTTATACGAAATATGAATAAGTCATTAGATTCAGAAAGTTTTCCAATCTGTAAGACTAATATGTGGCATAGAAGTACGTTCACAGACAAGGCAGTCTCCTTGTCAAAGAAGTAAATTGCTTCTGATGTAAAATAGTAGGCCTATAAAATCAATTATATTTGTGTCGAGAGAGTCTTGAAGTCTTCAAACAGCCATGAGTGCCACTTCTCAACGGTCTCGTTTTTTCATTCTCAAACTCAATTAAAAAACAATGATCGTTTATATCAATATATCAATGTAGATGAAATAAAGATGATGGAAAAAACTCTTAATATCGTACAATGTGTATAATTCTTATATAATTTGTATAAAATTCTTATATGATCCAAATTCATGAGACAATACTTTTTAAAAATGTATCCTCTGAGTTATCATATGGAGCTTTCATACATTCTGACACATGTGATGCCAACCATAGATGCTAACATTTGCACAGGTGAGAATTTTTTTCAGCTTTATGTCTATGAAAATGAATCGATGAGGTAAATAGTTTCCAAGTACACCATCCTGACGGTATTACAATCATCTGTTTATTCTGTATTTGAAATGTTTTATTTCATATCATTCAAAAGTTGTCACCAAAACAACCAAGACAAGTGGTTGAGTGATTAGCACACTGAACCATCCTTCAGGAGACTGAGGTTCGATTCCTGCCATGGTTGACCATCCTCAGAGTGGTTTTTGTGTTCTTCAAGTTGATACTGGGATGGGTCCCCAACAACAGGCCACGACTGACTCCTCGATTTTCAAAATCATTCACTGATGCCAATAGATCTGTCATCAGTACAGTGCACCCCCAAACTCAAATATGAATAGAAAAATGGATAAATAAGTCACACAAAAAAGAAAAAAATTATATTCGAATATCAGTTTTTTAAATGACAGGGATGAAATATTTCTTTCTATTTCAATTTTTAATACAGTTTCTTCAAACACTTGCAGAGAGGCAAATTTTAAAAAAAACTTCCACAATATCTTCCGAGTGCATTAGAGTCCCATGCACTCGGAAGATATTATGGAGGTTTTTCAAATTTTGCCTCTACGAGTGTTTGGAGATACTGTATAGAAAATTGAAATGGAGAGAAATATGTTATCCCTGTTATTTCTTATAGATCTCTACGTATTATGGCACCTTGGTCCTTGGCAAGCACCCAAAGTCATGTGGTGAGACTTTCAGCTCTAACATCTTGCAGTCCCAGCATTTTTAACAAAAGAACGTCAAGTTTGTACGTAATCTGTCATTGCTGTATCTGCTAATCACAATCATTTTTGAACTTCATGCATTTGATGTGAACGAACTTGTACATAAACCTTGAATGCAAGTATTTGAATCTTGAAATATCAATTGAAGGTATAATTCAAAGTCTTATTAAGGGAGTATTTTCATAAAAATATACTCATCTTATTTTTAATTCGACATATCTTGGTCTAATGGCTGAACTTTCATTCTGTTATGAAATTTCTGATGCAAATCTTTTCCACATCTGACATTTCTCCTCATATAAGAGAGAGAGAGAGAGAGAGAGAGAGAGATTTGTGTCTATGTGATCAACATATGATCAATTTTGGAATGTTATTTTGTATTATCATTATCATATTTTCACTTTATTTTGAGAACTGAGTTACAAGGTTGAGAACGAGTACTGTACTTGAATTCGAATTTCCTGAGAAATTGAAGTATCATAGTTCATTATTGTCTACTACAGTATAAGATTCATTATTATTTCTTCAAACGTGTTCACTTTGGAAAAATACCGTCGAAATGCTTGTTTTTTGATGTACAGTACTGTGAACCTCTTTTATACTTTTTTCAGGGGACCAGACTGAAAAAATGTATCAACGTAAAAAACTTTTTGACAAAACTATTCAACATGTGGAGCATATGGGTTGAATAGAAAAATGAAAGTTATGGATTTAATAAATATATAAACGAGAAAATAATAACAGAGGTTCTACTGTAGCTTGCACACAAGAGCTTGCTACTCTTGAGCAAGACTTCTACCAATATTCATCAATATTTTGTTTTCATAAACATCTGTGTAATCATCATGTATTTGTTCAGAGAGTAAAAATTTGATTGAATTGAACAAACTCTTCAAGGTTGAATTTTAACTGTTATTTCAGGGGTTTACTTCTCAATTATTGGAACATAATTTCAAGCAGGGTTACAGACAGCCTCACTATGTTAGCACTACGTCTCTACAATTGGGGTAAATATTAGTTAACGTAACGTAGCATGTCACTAATGATGAGATGAGAATCAGACCGTGAAGCTCAAACTAGAATTGGTTACAAGAAACCACAGATTTTCATTCATTGTCGTATAATGAGTGTTAGATATCAACATTGTGGTAATGTGGTTCTTGAGACATGCTGCAACACTGACTTCTGCTTCTCAAATGAATTTGCACATTATTTGCGATGTCGGCATAACCTGGAAATGATGACATAATATTATGTTATCTTCAAATAGCATGGCCAATTCATCACCTTACATAAGAACAGTGGACATATCATCACATACAAATAATGATTGAGGATAAGCAAAATATTACAATTCAGATTAGATCAGGAGATATCAGTTTGCTTGTATTAAAGAAAGAAGTTCATTTACCAATATGAAAATATAAATATTGCTGTTATATTATTTGACACAGATGTAGTTTTTTTTTTAGAGTGTCCAGATTTTACAGTTTGAGGCTTTCGATATACCACGCAATTGCATCATTGAAGAGCATTAAATGCTTGAAATGTAACGTAGTTGTGTGATTGAGCAAATTGTTCTCAAATATTCAGCTGGTAGACAAATCGATAACGGTGCCTTTCACTTTCATGGATACAAGTACGCCAAGAAAATTCAATTCACTCGTAGTACTATTCATTTTGAAGAATTCGTTCATCAAACTTCATCTCACTATGTACCACAGATGGTCCTGGTACAGCCGTATATCGCAATCATAACAATAGGAAAGAAAGTATTTTTCTTTATTCACCTTTTATCAACTAGTATTTCTAGTACCAACACGCTCACAGCACACATAATGCCGTAGACCAGTATGAGGAGCGCAGGGTAGATATCCACTAGTCCGACGCTGACAAAGTTTGAGCCGTGAGAAGTGCACTCGGGTTTCTTCGTGTAGTATTGTAGCAGCGTTCTGCTTTGTAGGCCTCGCTCGTGTATCTTGCGATACCTTCAAAACGATAACGGAAGATTAGTCGGGAGGTCGTCTTGATCGCCGAGTGATTGAGATATGAGTGTAGCTATATTATTACGTGTCCCGATGAAGAGAATCACTCAATTGAGATGAAATTCTCATACATACCATCGAGTATTAATTTTTGTTTCATTTAATATTTTTGGTTATTTTGGAATGTTAGGCTTTCAATTGGATATAACTCCTCTATGTAATTTATGTGATCTATATTGATTGACTCGTTCACATAATGATTCTGGATCATCATTTCACCAGCTCTTAATTTCTCTTCTAATTCAAATGTTTCGAAAAATTGTCAACTCAAATTGTTTTTATTTTTGATGTGATTTTCACAAACTTTATTAAAGAAATGCCATGATGTGAACGTAAGTTTGTGAGTGGTTCTGTCTCCTGTCTTCGCCTCACCCAAGTTTGAGCATTTCTCTGTACGGTGATCCCCTCTGGATAGCAAGATAAGGGTCGATAACCTGCAGGAATGATATTTCCTTGAATCCGCACTTCTCGTCCTCCCGGAAAGTCTCTGAGATGAGCTGATATCCAGGCGACTGCTCCATATGGAAGGCAAAGAGTCCTTTACGGATGCGTCGTACTCCTTCTTCCAGGGAGAAGAACCGAGGAGTTTTGCCAGAAGGAGCCACTTTACGATTGTAGATGGCTTTACGCACAGGTTCAGTACTTGCCTATAGAATACAAATTTGATAATTCACTCCATTAGCAATCAATGATTGACAATAATAACAACAGAGTTAACAATAGTTGATTATTCATTCATCAATTTTTCTCTGGTCAATTAATTCTATTAATAAACTCTATTTCAGTTCTATTTGATGTCTTGCAATGAACTTTTATTGATTTTCATCAAACTGTATTTATATTCATATCATAACTTATAACTAGTATACTGAACTTCATTAGTAAATCGGTATCGGAAGAATTTTTGAAATAGCTCAGAAAGATCCACTGTTTTTGAATATCGAGATTAAATAATTCTTTGAAATATAACTGAAAATTTCCAAAATTATATTCACATTCATTAATGAACCATCATGAAAACTGAAATTGGTAATCACCATGAATATTTTTCATTGCATCGATTAAAATCTATTGATGTCTGTTATGAAATCTATTAGCGAAATGTAGAGCACGTTGCTAGAGAGTTTGTAGCGCCGATAGGATTTTTAAAAAAGCAATAGAAGTAGAACTAACTGTTTTGTATTCGTTTGTATCCAATGATCCATAAGTGTTGAATATATTCTGTACATTGTGATCTCTGTATATTTTTTATCAATGAACCTTCCATTCATTACACTGAATTCCATTCATTATACTGTTTCATATACCGAACCAAGTAATATTACTCGTTCCAATGTCTGCCTACCAAAATTAATTCCCTTTGATATATAGTTTTATATCTTGATATAATATTATAAGTTGTTTCATATGATTATGAGACAAATAATGTTGTACAGAAATGGGAATAAAATTATGAACAAAAACTGTCCACTTCTCAAATCCAACATTGAATTCATTATCAGTCTTGCATTGGTTTTGAAAAAGACGTATGTCACACATTGTTGTGATGAGTAGACAACACTGTCTCAAGAATTTTGCTCACCTCATCCAATTATTACTCCAGTAGTGATACTAGTTCTTTACTCCCAACTTTCCAGTACTTATTTGCTGTTTGAATGTAGACATGCAGCTTACCTTGAAGTAATGATGATTGTAGACAATGTCGTGCACGCCAACTTGTAGCCGGCTGTTCAACAGGTCTTCAAGAGTGTTTATCGAGGCTGTTGAGGACTGTAAGAGAGAGACGATGGACGCGCTGTATGACGTGTATAGGAACATAACTGCGATGAAGAGAATTAAGGTGATCAAACGGCCGGGAACTCCTCGAGGTTCCACGGTGGAACCTGGAAGATTAAAAGAAAAAAATCTGGTCATGTTCCAGGACTGAATATATCAGAACACAATCATAATATGAATGTAAGTGCTATGCTTCATGAGAGATTGAGGGATGCTGATAACTATGATCTATTGGCGTCGGTGAATGATATATGAGATGATGGGATGATGAGATGAAAGGTTATTTCATCAAGGTTTTTTGGATAGTGGGAAGGAGACGGTCATGGCCTGTTTTGAGGAACCATCTCAGTATTAACATCAATGACGAGGGAGATCACAAAAAATCCTGTCAGGATGGTCGACCATAGCGGGAATCGAACCCCGGTCTCCTGAATGACAGTTCAGTGAACCACTCGGCCACACGTTCCAGTGGCCTGAAAGATAGAATGAGATTTGAACATAGACTGTTCTCAAATTTCAACTTTGAAAACAGACTATCGTACCTGGTAAATGAGAAATCGCACAGAATGGAATGAAGATTTAAACCTTCTATGTGCTCAACAGGTATCAACTGTGTGAGGTGAGATTTATTCACTTTTTTTTTCAGTCACTGTAAGGCTTGAACCGGAAATAAAACTCTGTTTCCATCCAATGATACTAGTTGAATCTGGAGAGGTTGACTGATTTGGTAAGGTGGAACAAATAATTCTCATTTTGGTCCGTGATGTACTGCTAGGCCAATCGACCAACACATTTCCAAGCTATATACTACAGACAATCCAAGTCTTGACCGCCAAATTTCATAATGTTACCTTTTCTTTTGAAGTTTCAACTTTTTGTTATTTACCTTGCTGACAGACTGCCCCTAACGATAATAGCATCACATCGCTCCACGTGGTTTTCTCAACCAATGGCATATCCAGATACTCTTGCAGATCACGATCGAGCGGCTTGATTGCACGTCGCTTCTCCACCCTCAGCGCTGCGTATAACAATAGACCGGTGAGCGCTATGAGCACCGCGCTTGATATCCAGACAGACGTGCTGAACGGAAGAGTGAAAACGTTGCTGACATAACTCAACGGAGGCTGTCGGAATACGAACATGGCCCTGGAAAATGAATTGAAAATTGGGATCAGCGTAACGATGATCCGATTTAATCTTCACATGTGTTGTTACTATAGTTGCCTTTTGATTGATGAATTGAAACGATACCGAGATTCCATTATTCAAATTGGTCGTAATAGTTCAACTTTTTCAATCTATATTGAAAATATTTAGACTCCTCAAAACAATTACCCGATATGATTGAACAACATAATGGAGCTGTGACAAGATATCATATTTTATATGATTAAAGATGAAGAAAACCAACTTTTTCTGTATAGATGAAAATAACGATGAGAAAACACATTCGGATTGAAGATATACATAACAAATAATTGTCCAGTTAATTTCCTATATACTCAATAGATACCTTATGCAAATTCTTCACTCAAGCTGTAGTTTGTGTATCAGAGAATTTTCAGTCACTTCATATTCCATTCTCAGGGCACATTGAAGTTTCTGACTTTCAATTTGACACTTAATAATTTTTTTTCAGAGACTTTGCTTGAAAAAGTGATTAATTGAAATTGAGAGATAATATAGATATGTTCTATATAGCTCTCATCATGTTTTCAATCAATTTCAATAAATAACTTTTTAATCTGATATTAGACGACCAAATACAGGCAAGATGGAAGCCCCAGAATATTAGCGGTAATCTATAGATAATTCAGGCTAGAAATGTGGTTGGAAATGAAATCAAAAGTGATTTATTGACTCGACCCGAGTGGCCTAAGGCCTAATCTGTGGTCTCTTGCACATGATACATTTTTCAGGCAGCAGGGTATTATTTCATGATATATTTACAATTCCTCAAATTGATATTGCTTAGTGCTCCAATGATGAATTGATTGAATACTGAGTTCCGATTCAATATTGAAATGAAGTTCTGAAATAATAAATTGATTGGAAATATCTAAATCAATATGCAACCATTATTATCTATGGGGCCTCAAAACTGTATTAATATATATTATATATTATTAGATTGATGGATATATTGATGGATTATATATTATAGATTGTATACAATCTGCTGGACGTGGAAGTGATTGGACTCCTGATTGGTGCCAGAGGCACAATTCCTCACTTCTTCGTGGAATTTTGTAGAAGATTCAATATTAGTAATAGTTTCATTCATTCAATAACTCTTTTAGTCTTAAAAGGATCCATTTCAATTTTCAGAAACCATTTATATAATTTGAATTGATTCAGTGTGTAGCCATTTTTCTCTTTTCTTATATTATGTGCATTTTCTTTTTTTTACCATTCTTTTTCTAAATAATTAATTAATCAACTACAATTTTTTTTCTCTCTATAATTAGCTCAATATTGTTATTATTTTTTGTACCATCACTAATTTGTTATATTCGTTGTTATTATTTTTTATTCTGTGTCTGTAGGCAGCCTTCATTACAAGGCAGAGTCTTTATTTTGTATTAATAAAGAATTTATATATACATCCCAATAGGTCACATAACTGAATGTACTATAGAAAAAAAAATTAAATTACAATATTGATGAATATGATTTTGTATTAATTGAGATATGTAAGTGATCGAATTCACAGTATTATATATCGCTCTTAACCTTGTGGGTGTTGTCATCGCAATATATTCAATGACGTCCACACGGTCTTTAGTGAAGAATAGAGCGGTGGCCCCGACATCGGCCTCGCCTCGTTGTAGGCAACCCACCATACCGCTCCACGAGCCATTGTTGGCATAGCCCCAAGAGTCCACAATGATCAACTCCACACTGGAATCACAGAGTAGTGGTTAGCGTGATGTTCGATGAATTACATTCAGTGCCGCCTGCACACCTGTTTGATTAGAATATCCAGTGAAGTTACACAGGTATGCATTTTTCCACGAAAGAAGGTCTAGTACCAAATGAATAATCATCACAACTCCAGTAATCACTAATATCAATGATAATTCGAGGTAGCACATCGAATCTTTGAAAACCAAATGTTTGACAGTTCGTTTCCTTGACGGACCGAATGTTAGGAATCACATTTGTTGAACAAATCAAATGTCCGACAGTTCGTACATGAGTTTGTCAGAGATTTGAGTTTTCTAGCAAATGGTATTCCAATCCAATGATATGTAGTCTACTTTGAAAGACTTCTCAACCCTGAAACTAGATTTTAATTAATAATGACAATATCGATTTCCCTGCTCACCCAGAAAACTAGGGATCATTATCTCAATTTCAGAAAGTAGAATTAATTTTTTGATCTTCTTTTTTGATTTTTTTGATCCAAAGACCATGAGTCATGAGGAAGACATTACCGATTGTATATAGAAACAAATGAACATAATCGAGTCATGTAAACGTCACGACTAAGAAAAAGTGCCGGTTCCTGGCGGGCAGATATAGTGATTAAAATGTCTGAAATTGAGATGCTGATTTCAAGTTTTCACTGAAATCAGGAAAATTAAAATAACGTAATCATACGTTGAATCTATAATTTCAGGGTTGTTATTTATCATGTACCATTTATTTTTTCGATACACAATTCATTGTGAGTGAGTTTTAAATGTAGCGTACCGCTGGTGGTAAGAATAGAGCAAGCTCCGTAACAACATGTGCCTTACCACAAGCCTGAACTGAAATAATGACATAGACCACAACGAGAAAATATTAAAACAATAAAATATGAGATTTAAGGAATCGAAGATTGAAAAAAATATATCGATGTAATGAAATGAGAGATGGAAAACATATACGTATTATTATGAAAAAGGAGGGAAAATGTCCTCTGATGCAACGGTCAACTTCCCTCACCTGGCGTTCATCATTTCCAGCGCGTGACGAAACAGGACGTAGTTGTACTTGGTTATCGTATCTATATGACGTTGCTTCAGATCAGTGAGATGCACCAGGGTATCGTTGTTCGTCACCTGAGAGAAGATATTTCTAAGTGTGGATCATAATCTTAGTACAAGTATCAGATTATTCAGAAAACCATTCACAATCTCGAAAAGTATGTTCGTTTATACAAAATACACTGAAGAATATTTTGCAAAAATCGTGAAACTGAGGAATGTATATATATATATATATATATATATATATATATATATATAAATATATATATATATATATATATATATATATATATATATATATATATATTATATATATATATATATATATATATATATATATATATATATATATATATATATATATATATATATAGATAAATATATATATATATATATATATATATATATATATATATATATATTTATTCATATATATATATATATATATATATATATATATATATATATATATATATATATATATAATATATATATATATATATATATATATATATATATATATATATATATTTATATATATATATATATATATATATATATATATATATATATATATATATATATATGATTTCAATAGCTTCCTGGTTGAC
This sequence comes from Brachyptera risi, assembly GCA_964007535.1. Classification (NCBI taxonomy): domain Eukaryota; kingdom Metazoa; phylum Arthropoda; class Insecta; order Plecoptera; family Taeniopterygidae; genus Brachyptera; species Brachyptera risi. The sequence continues at coordinate 48,400,287 of OZ023328.1, forward strand.
CACCAGTAGGTTATTATAATTAATGATTTTTAAAACTGTTTAAAAATTGCGACCTCCCCCGGGACTTGAACCCGGATCTCCAGATTGCCGGTCTGACGCGCTACCCATTACGCCAGAGAGGAAGATCTTCTTGAACAGTTTTATTTTTATACAAATAAAACTGTTCAAGAAGATCTTCCTCTCTGGCGTAATGGGTAGCGCGTCAGACCGGCAATCTGGAGATCCGGGTTCAAGTCCCGGGGGAGGTCGCAATTTTTAAACAGTTTTAAAAATCATATATATATATATATATATATATATATATATATATATATATATATATATATATGTATATATCTATCTATATAGATATATATATATATAGGCTCACATTGGGTTTAACGACCCAGTGTAATGGCAACTAACAGCTACTAGCGTTGGATGAAGAATCATCCAGATGATTGTGTGATGAGATTAAAGTTTCTTATGTAATGGAAATGAGGTACAGTGGTAAGGAAGCAGTCGTGGCCAAATGATAAAAACCATACAACCAGTCGCGGACTGGGGGGGGGAGGCTTTTTGACTGTTCCGGGCCCCTTTCAAACATCTGATATAATTATATAGACAATATCTATATGAATATTCATTTGTTTATTGCGCAAAAGAATTGCCGAACAAAATACATCACTTTAACTCTAAGACAATATTAATAATACATTATTATGGTTCATGCCTTGTCTTTGGCGGCTCTCAATAGTAGTATTACTGATAATAGTAATAATTCAATAGTAATTCATCAAATAATTTATTCAACAATTGATTATAGACCTCAATGTTTTTTTCTCATTTCTCCCTAATTGTCACTTCACCAAGTTCACTCAAAATTCTTATCTAGACCTCACGCAACGGGCTCCGAGGTTATTCCATCATTTAGATCATGGCGTCAAGAACGAAAATATTCTTCATGGAAAAACTTTGAACATGAAGCACATTATGGAAACATTAATAAATAGAGGAAGGAAAAAAATCTACGACAGGTAGGCTACACGGCAAACATCGAGGAGAGGAGTCGGCCATAATCCCAAACTATCCTAACTGCAAAAGCATTAAATATCGAAAATCCAACTTTGAATACTCGTCAAACATGAGGTTGTATGTAGTGAGCTAAGTACTAAGCTCAAGCTCTTGCAGGCAGCTCTAAATGAGAAAGAAATCAACGTCAGGTACACGGCAAACATCAAGGTGAAGAGGTTAGCCAGCTAACCTAACCCAACTGCAAATGCATTATAAATCTAGCTTTGGATACACGGCAAACATAATGTTGTAGTAGGCTGAGCTCAAGCCCTTGCAGGCAGCTCTGAATGAGAAAGAAATCTACTTCAGGTACACGGCAAACTTCAAGGTGAGGAAGTTACCGAAAAGTTATAGAAAAGGTACGTTTTCCAAACGTATCCATACCCAAATAATAATCCATCGCAAACAGTTATATACAATATAAATATAGATTTGTGTCAAGATATATGTGAAAAGCTACTTGAAAAACATGAAAAAACGAAAAATTTCGATCAGCGAGGTTGCTCCCGGCGGCCGCTGCGCGGGCGTTGCGTGCGCCTGGCACTAACCAGCACCCCGGGCCTTTTGGACCCAGTTTGCGCCTGCATAGGAAAATAACATGATACCCCTTTAAAGATGAACGGAGGCAGGGATCGACCTGAGGCCCGATCTACACTCAGCTTCCGGTCACACGAAACATATATACACACACACACACATACACACATTCAGAAAAAGTAGCTGACATTCGGCAAAAAGATTGCGACAAAAAGAACAGTATGATCATATGGCCGTCGCGATTTCTCTGTCCGCCAAATTTTGGCGGTCGACATTATTGAGCCAGTCATAAAATGCAAAACGAACATAAAGTGTCATAACAAAATGCATGAATGGTTATTGGGGAAATTAATTCAATATGAAGCAAGGTTTGGATTTTACCACCATAGACGCCGTCAATGTGGTATTCCTCAAGTCATGTCGCCTCACTGCAACACTGGTAGGTGTCACAGTCTTGAGGAGTAGGCCAATACTAGTGTCCCATTCGCCAAGCACATTCGTCGTCAACAATGCATTCTTGCCATTCCTGAAGATCTCCACCAATAGAAATCGTTCAAACGGAATCTCTTTCCATACAATCACAATCTGACTGTCAACGTTCATTTCCAAACCTTCGTACAGTTCGGTGTTAAAACTTCTCATCAGTTTTACAATTTCAATATCTACATTTCTGACGTTTTCTTTTTCATCATTCGCGTATTTTGATTCGGCAAACATCTCGAGGTTTTCTTTCACATATTCTGAATGAATTAGAAGTATTTTATTATCCCGACTGTGAGTCGTTGTTTCCTGAAAATCTGTTCTCGTAGATAAACCTTCTTTAAATTCCATAGTTGTGGTTTGTGCGTTTTCATCCTGATCTATTGCAGATCCTAGAAGGTTCCTGAAGGTTGTACTGGAATCATTTTCGTACCGAAGCGTAGACGAAGTGTCGAATAACGGCTCCTCGTCGGTGTGTTGTACGCATGGTTCTGTTGGTAGCACTTCTTTGTCTTGAGAATTGACGTTGTCTTGCTCCCAAACTGAGTCTGTTGACGATTGTGGCACCATGTTCAATGTTTTGTCATCGAGAATTAGCCAACGATGAGGGAAAGCGAACAGTTTCTGTTTGCTTGCCTGCAAAAAAAAAGTTCCAGTCTGAGGAAGGGTAGATGGGTGGTACATGCCATCGAGGTTGCTGCCTATGCAGATAGATTCTGATATTATTATATGAAACATTTATATCATTCATATTATTTATATCATTCATATGATCAAAATAATGAAATACGAGATGAAAAAATAGATATTGATGACCTATTGCACGAATTGATCTGAAAAATAACTGTCGATAGTCAGAATGCCTGATGTATATCTACACAATGTATATATGCGAGCAATTATTTGAGGAATGTAATTCTGGGCTGAAATCTGTTCGAATTTTTGAACAAAATACACAAGCAATCACAACAATGAGCTATTCAGCTATACAAGTCATATCAGTCTCTTCATCGTCTACAAGAATCCTCATTTTAGAATTTCATAGTGTAGATCGCAAAACGCATGGAATCTTATTGAAAATGTTATATTTTCACAAATTCACCCGTTGAGCATAACTGTGGGAATAGATTCTACTAGAGAGCCAATTGGTTCTCTATAGGTCCTTGTTTACTTCTCTATGGTCCTACGACCCTGGTACCTTCCCATTCAGATCAGCTTGTCACTAACCTGGTCTTTGAAGCGCACGATTCAGTCGATCAGTCAGTCCTTTCACAGTGTGTCAAACAACCGTGTATTTTGCAATTTTCACCATTATGATTGTTGTTTGTCTTTTTTTTGGCTTTTATAATGTCCATAGTGTGTCAATTATTCCTCCATACATTCTTATTTCTATCATTAAAAATATGCTCATTTTCATTTTCATTTTCTTTTTTATGTTCGTTATCATTCAACTTATTGAATTGAATTATGTTAATAATATAAGTTCATTTTCAACATTGTCAATCACGAAATGTTCTGGTTCCATCTGTTTGAACCAGGTAAGCCAGTTATGGCTCAAAGAACGAGAGTATGAATTGTAAATGTATATAAATAATTTGTGACAGTAAAAAAAAATCGGAGTGTGTGAAGGAGGGGGGGGGGGAGGGCTGGAGTGGCGCTGGCCACCTTAAGAGCCCGCATCTTAGCTGAGCATGTTTCTTTTCGAAATGCTCTACGCGAGTGCGATGTGCGTTTAAAATTTTGATTGTGGGTTGAAAAGTGAAAAAATGATAATATTGGAAGAGTTCCAGTAACCACCGCTAGATGGGGAAGTTTTTCATTTCACGATTTTGACAAAATCCAGTTTCATTACACATTTTGGCCAAGGAAATTGGGAAAACTGTAGAATCACAGGCAAATCAGAATTTCAAATATTGATAAGCAAAGTTGAACTTAAGGATGTGCATTTGTAATTTATTTCTACTATTATTTCGTAACCGGGAATTAAGCAATGAAAACCATCAAATTAGGCACATTTTGATTCAATTATTGCTCCATAGTGAAATTATTCTTCAAATTTCGATTGGGCATATCTAATTTTGAGGATATCACTTATTTATTGCATTTCACCGCAAGTCCCTAGTGTTTGTAGTTCTTGAGATATATGTGGCGGAAGTGCACCCTGTAAATCCGTCCAAGATGCGGGCTCTTAACACGACCCAGAATTGAATGTTCGTCAGGCTATAATATCAACTAGAAAAGTTAAGGGCCAACAAACCAATTAGGACTAAATGAGATATCAGGAGTCAGGACGCAATTCACATTTTGGTGGACATTATTACAACAATGTGCCACATATATAGCCTGAAAGAACTAGAAGCATGTATACTCACTAAGCTCAGTAGGCGGCTCGCATTGTTGCAGTTAGCGTCTAATAGAAACAGAATAGACTCGTCCAATCGAGTTACTAGGATTTCATTCCATTGTGGCCAATCAGCGATTACAGACGCAAATATCCCATTCAGAGATAAAGAGTGCCACAACTTGGCATCTCCTGCTGAAAGAATCGATGAGGCGTATCGATTATTAATTCTATACAATTAGGAAAACGCAGCACATGAGTTTTCACTGTTTTCATTACTTTTTAAAAATCATTAATTCACTGAATCTTCCTCTCAATCTCAATCAAATCTTCACATATTCTCCACAATCATCTTTTAAACGTTTCTCAATCGACTTAGAATCCAATTTCCATCATGTTTCTCATTTTATTATCACTAATTAGGTATTTGATTCTAATTACCATAATTAAATGACTCTTTTTCACTTTCGGCAATTATATAATTCTGAAAGTATAGTAAGCTGGACCTTCATGGACCATCATAAATGTGATGTGATAAACAGCAGATGTGATGAAATAAAATAAAATACAGATAAAAGATAAAAGATTGAAAACATTGAGATGATTTTTATCTAGCGGAAAGCCCCATCTGTGAACCTGTAGCGCAGAGCTACTCCGGGTGAGCGTATATATATATATATATATATATATATATATATATATATATATATATATATATATATATATATATATATATATATATATATATATATATATATATATATAACTACCCTCGGAATAAATCCTCAAATCGATTGTGATTGTGATTTCAATTGAAGATTTACTTACCGGGACCCCAGCACACATAGGCGTTCACTCTTGTCGTCGACCCTTGCAGTACATGTGACTCAACGACGTCGCTTATCAGGCGTCGCATGACGGCGTCCCTTGCGTCAGTATTACAACATAGTCCAAGTGACAGGAGCATGATCAAGTACCAGTCCTTCATGTGCATGTTGCTGATAACGACGCTTTCCAATATATTATGTTTATACATCTAGGGTATTATTCCTATAAGTTCGTAAGACTAAAGAGCGTATATATACGTATGTATATATACGTATATATATAGTTTGTTGATAATTTGATCTAACAGCTGTCGTATCCGTATAGTTTTCTATTCATGAAAATATATGGTAAAGCAAAATTCAACTTGTTGTATTCACTATCAAATATATGTGTATATATAGTGATTTCATCGCGTATCCAATAACTCACAAACATTAATTTTCTCTCTTGGTCTTATATATTCACAAATAGCAGAATTAATGCAAACAATACATGATTAAATTACAGCATAGATAGTTTCGAGTATATATGGTGAGTGATTATTCGAAGTATAGCGTAGGTATATGCTAAATATACTGTGGTCAAGTGCTGACCTAATTAAGAAAATACCAACGTGCTGGAAAAAATGATGCCCATTTTCAATTATATTGTATTTTTCGTTAATTTTTCCACGATAACTTGTATTTGATTCACTCATTACAGATTGTTTGAATACTTGTGGTCACATGGAATCTTTTGTTTTCAGAACTGAAAATTCAAGAATTCAAATAAATCCAATATGAATTCATTTCAGTTTTTTCATTTTAAAATCATTTTATTCCTGGTTTTGAACAACAAATACATACATTTTTCAATTGTTTCTTCTCAAATTATATTTCACAACAAGAAATCCGCATGAGAAAGGAACTCTTGTGTGCGGGTTCCCGGGAAGAAGTTACGCAGAAGAAAATTGATAAATAAGTAATAAACTAGTGAGTCATCGAACATACAACAAAATAAAACAAGGTTCTGAATAGTAATAATTAGCACAATCTTCAAAATCTATAACTTATATGATACTTTCAATCATCAAAACAAACGGACAACAAACAAAAAGTTATTCACCGCCAATATTCACCGTCAATTTGTTCATGGGTGTGTACGCGAAGTGTGTTAGTGTTGTGCATACTGGCTTTCATGTGCATAATGTCGGTAAATTTCCATCAATGTGCTCGATAGTGACTTGAAAAAAATGCACATGTATTGTATATATTCTGCTTTTAACGTATTTTTTCTACTATGAAAATTTAATACAGCAAACGCATTTTTTCCGAATTAAGTTTGATGTAAAAATTATCACGTCTGAGAAATTAGCTCACTTTCCAATCCAAACTATATTTATTTGAATCTATGTGCAGCCCCACTGTGCAATGAAACGAAAAATGTCGAATTATAGCTGTGATAGAATAAATCAGAAACTAGCTGATCAAATATCTAGACAATATTCCCGTCAGAACTGAACAAATCTTGTGAAAAAGTCTCATATTTATACACAATTGAGACGATAGACTTTGCTAGGCATTTTTTAATATTCATCACCGTGAGATATGGACAAGATGGTGCTTTTCTTCTGACAAAGACATTTCCTGCGACGCCCTTCATGAGTATTCAATCATCTAGTCACTCCCGTGCCTCAGGCAACTTGAGGACTGACGTCAGTCCAAGCCCAGCATGCGAGAATTGTTATGTAAGTCGGTTTTTGAATGGGACTGAAATTGACCAATGGGAACGTCAAGATTTGTGACGTCATGATTCAGTTACTGAATTGTCTACGCTATGATTAAGTAGCAACATGCAGAGCATACGTCGCTGTGGGGTTACTGTAAGTGCAGTTGACTCACATGCTATATGGAACGACTTTCGATGCAGTACCTTTTTTTTTTTTTTAAGTGTCACAAAATGTAGTCTCGAGCGCAGGGTTTCTCAATTCAACAGAAAAAAAAAATATATATATCCACACAAATGTAGGGGTTTCAAACTATTGTTTCTTTCAGTATATTGTTCGAGAAACGGCTAGCAGAAAAATTCCCGCATCGTAGGACATGGGTTCGAGTCCCGCATGGGGCATGCGTTTCTGTTAACGTCTTTTTGCCTATCACCATCCTTCCACGTTTCGTAATCAACCGCATATTCGTGGTCTTGCAACCAGATCATGCTGAATTCTCGAACTCAAACTGATAATCAATTTCAAACTGAATTTTGAGGATCGATGATTTTTCAGGACGAGATTCACGATGAGAAATACAGTGACATCTTTCGAATGTGTTGTATGTTTGAAGCTTCAGTGAGATTCTCTCTAGAATGACTCAAGTTTTGACAATATTTGTTTGGTAGGTATGTTTATTCTCTTGCGGACATGAAAGTATGAGTTGAGTGATTTCTTTTCACAGAGTTTAAACAAAATACACGAAGATTGCATATAGTGGTATTAATTGGCTGCAGTGTTTGGTTTCTGAACATGAAAAACTTTGAAGAATTTCAAATTTTAGTATTGTAATTGCAGTTTTCATATATATATTGATTCAGTTGGAATAATTTAGTTGAGATATTGAAAGAGGCTGTACATATGAAAAAGCCGAAATTGTTGAAAAATAAAGTCACGTCCACCTGGCTATGAGATGGGGAAAATGCGTCTCCATGAACATGCAATATTTTTGTGGAAAAGCATGATTTTATTGATCACACATTCGAAAATTCAAATAACAAACAGAGCAGAAAATTTGAGAATCTCAATGTGATCTATGTTGAAAGATGAGGATTCATGTATTATAACTAGGAAAACGCGGGATTTGCGTTGTGAGATGAGCCTAGAAGTATGGAAATCTAGAATGAAAAATATTCTGTCAGCTCAATTCACATTTACGGGCCTTGGATTACTTCTAACGTTCAAATACCTCACCTGCAGTTTGTTGATATTTAGTGCTGCAACCTGTTGCATATACACTTTGCAAATCTAATTGATCCAAATATTCAATAAAATGCATACTTTCATTGTGTTTTTTTTTTGTTATTTCTCATTCTACTGTTGTTGAGAATCACTGCAAGTATGCATGATGGTGTTTTTCATAACCAGTAAAAATTTTGAAGCTGTTCACAAATTTTTATATTTCAAGTATTTTCCATCTTGATTATTCTTATGGGGATTTTTCAAACTTCCCGTGTTTTTTTTTCGGGAAAACCACTGGACAATTTTTCCGAAAAACAATCCCAACCTATTCTGGTATGCAATATGTGAAAAAAGATTCGAGTTGATTGGATTCTTTCCTGACCTGTATGCCGCGCACAAAATTACAAACAAACAAAACTGAAAACGAAGCCCATTGCTTTCACGGTATATGCAATGGAAAGAATCGCTACGCTCACCTAACAATACATAATAAACATCCAGTGACTGTCACTCCAATCGGATGAAATTCAAATGGAAAATATCACAAAATACTTCTTTTCTTTCTTTATTGGGAAAACAAAAGTTAGAAACATTACAATTAACAAAATTCACGAAGCCTTATAGGGGCTTGACTGTGGCGATAACATAAATAAAATAACTCTATAACACACAAAAAATAAGTTGAAAAACAGGGAAAAAAGTGTAACCTAAAATTACGAAAGAAAACGAGACATGTGCAAAGTTAATCAATTGAAGAAAGAAGTAAGCACACAATGAATTACTGAGAAAAATGCTTGTGCAAGAACCAAAAATTTGCTCATCTTACTCGGGTTTTGAAATGATTCGAATTATATGGGGGTACGAATGAGCGGAAGATATATGGGATATATGTGGAACCTCCATATGGGACTCGAACACACTCCCGACTTGAGTTCTGAGGTTCTATCTTCAGTGCACGAACCACGGGGGGCTACTTTCATTATGAATAATATCAATTATTCATAATTGATATTGTGAATAATATCCACTATAATATTGAGATCATATCCAATCAGTTATAATTGAAATATCGAAAAACTTGATAGATTATGAAGAATATTTGAAATACATTTGAATAACTGTTGTTAACATGTTGGCTGGAAATCGTTCTGTTTTGTTGTGGCGATGTCGAAATCAGTATAGGGATATTAACACAGGGCGGGAGAAAAGTATCAGGGTAACATGAGTCAGTTGGAACCCCTTATCAGATATGAGATTTGTTAGTATCATTCAAATTGCTCGTTGTTACCCGTGCGTTGAAATCACCAATAAGCATTCCAGTGCGCATATGCTTACCTTTTGTATGCATACCTTTTTGTACGAAATAATCAAATCCATGTACCAATATTGTCGTATTATCGAACCTCATCTACACGAAGCACGCCAGTTTATAAGAAATTCAAATGAGCTAAGTATATGAATAATTGAAAACATACATGTCGTGACAAGAAATTTGAACGAGAAATCTGACACTGCATCATTGATACCATTTCCATCCCTGCGGATAATTGATGAATTATGATTGAAACTTTACGTTTCACATTCGTTCCACAAATCGATTGGATGAATACATCATGAAATGTATCCTGAGAATAACAGCTGATACTTCTCAGAAGACATTCGTTTGTGTCGATGAAAAGAGGAGAAGCCTCTTCTACAAGGATTAATTTTGATCGAATAATTAAAACATCATCTTCAACTGGATGATCATGATTATGATATTTTTTATCAACATCAAAACTTGTTACAAACTCATCGTTTCTCAGTGGAGACTATGAAGGGAAAGTAGTAGAAACGTTCGGACGAGGCTAAACAAGATTGGTATCAAATATGGAAATAGTAAATGCAATTATGACACAGAAACAGCAACGATATGGAAGGGAACTTTTATTTCGGACAGCAATGTTTGGACAGCGATATCTCGCTGACGGCCTAGCAGATCGCCATGGGACAAACGCCAGTTTTGTCAACGCGGTAGAAGGAACACAACGTGTAGATACTTTGAAAAAATCAGCTCACTTTTCGTATTGGATCGGGGTTTCTTGACGTGATAGCGGAGGCGGGAATGACAGAGTGCCTACTGGTAGGGTTCAGATGTGAGAGTTTTTCGTGAAAAACCAGAAAAGTTTTCGAAAAAGTTTTCAGTTTTCAAAACTACTTATTTGACTTCACAGTACAATGACCGCAATGTGAATGTTATGCTTTGATTCCGCTGTGAACTTTTAGGGTGACGACATCTCAACAATGGTCCGGCGAATCACATTGAGAAAACAATGTTAACTCAAAAATGGCTCGGCGAATCGGCGATCCATCGGGACTTTTTCGAAACAACATTACTAGCACATATAGTAACACTTTGATTCGCCCGGAAATATACCGGATACCTGTTGGTTGAATCAATAATATTGATTAACCACTTGAATTTTCAAACATCAAGTATAATGATTCAAAATCAACCCGACGAAAGCTCACTCCTAACCATGTGCCCAACATGCACGCAGTAAACATGTGGTGTAGAATCTTCTCCCATGCGACAATATCAGGCCGTGAGGAGTCCCATCTGACGACCATGTTGAAATATGTTTGACAGAAAGTCAGAATTTGCTTGTCTGCACCATGAGAGTGATGTGTGTTGTGCCCAAGCTTGTTCAAATAGTCTACATTGTCATTTTAGGGACATATTTGATGTTTTCGCGATCGAATAACGGACTGAAATTGAAATATAGTTACAGATTTGTATTTCGAACATTAAAATGAGCCCTAGAATGATTTTGTCATGACCTTGAAATAAGAAAATGTAAACCTCCACAATTTAGTGTATTTTTCGGACAAACGAAAAGTCGAATAGGTTAATTTGGTATGTCTGTTTGTGTCCGAATGTATAGCTTTAATGTGTTCTATAATTCAGATGTAGAGAAGTATGTGTGAAGTTTACAGTCCAGCAAAGATAATAACCAACATAAATCAAATAAATGTCAGGCCGTAACACTTCTGACACTTCTCACTGATTCCCTGTCGACATAATTGTGTTTTTACGAGATACTTTTGAAACATATTGGTCAATACTTTTTCGAAATTTTGTTACTGATATCAGAGCAAGTGTCAGCGGAATGATTTAAGAAACACGATTGGAATATGTATTTTATTGCCACTGTGGTGTATAAATACTCGAGCAACAGTTCAGTAGTCAGTGAATACACTTCCATAACAACAATATGAAGTTAACGGTTGGTTTTCTCTCTATTCTGGCAGTCGGGACGTCGCTGGTAAGACATTTATTCTACATAACACATTATTGAACATATACATTGTGAGGTGGATGGTTGAAAATTAATTACATTTCCGTTGAAATATGAGAGATTTTCTTTCAAATTCCTCGCGAATCGACCGTGGGCAAATTATGATTAGGTCATATCATATCATCATCCTCAAGAACTGAAGTTCAGTTAATCATCCTCCAATATGGAAAATTGAACCGAACAAAACTATCGGATGTGTAAATATATTTCAGGAGAGCCGATTTTTTTTTAAAATCGATGGATGCGTCAGAATTATTCACCGTATTAGTAGATTATTGATCATTGATTAATTGGACTTAATTCATTTTTGAGTAGTACAGTATATCAGAACAACATGGAAATAACAATTTTCATGAGAATTCAAAAATGAGATGATTATTTAACAGAAATGAAACGGTGAGAAAAGAATTGGGGGAAGCAATTTACATTGTCAAATTCCAAAAAATGATGAAAAGATCAAGATGAGATGATGAAATTATGAGAGATGGTTTCATAGGGAGATCATTTGTCGATAGGTCGTTATATCGAAATTTTATTTCATCGTAAGATCGTTCTATCAAAAAACTATTTCATTGGACGATCGTCCCACATCGAATGTTCGATTATTCCAAATTTCAATTAGGCGAAAATTGTAAAACTTGGTCTTCAAAAAATTGATACTGAAACTCGTAGGTCTATATCATAAGTATATTCAGTCATCACAATCTTCCGAATAAGAACGATATACATATTTGAAACATTTCAAGTTATTTGAAATTGGAATATTCACAAACCAAGTGAAGGCAACGTGTAGTGAAATTTCATGGTGAATACAATGAAATGTGTTCATCTCACGCACGCATTTTCAACAGGTTATTTCACCAGCAACGTCTGAAAATGCTGCGAGCCATCTCGCAACTGATGACGTAGCGATTGAGAAAACTTCAATGGCTGATCACCACCATCATATTCCTCACGATAGTCACGTGATGGAAAATGCTAATAATTCCATCGAATATTTCCAACATCCCATACCAAGAATCACGAACGGCCAAGAAGCAGAAAAACACAAGTATCCGTGGATGGCATTTGTGGAAATTCAAACAAGCTTCCTTATAGTTCTTACGAAGGTTGTAAAGTGTGGAGGATCTCTCATAAGCACTCGTCATGTCTTGACAGCTGCACATTGCTTGAATCAGTAAGTGAGCCAGAAAATCTTCAATGTATTCGTAAAATCAGTGTTCGAGAGACAAACGTGAGTGATACATTTGCATCACGCTCATTCGAATTTGTTTGTCAACCACCATTATTCAATTGTTGAAGTTCACACCATAACACCATATATATATATATATATATATATATATATATATATATATATATATATATATATATATATATATATATATATATATATATATATATATGCTCACAGTTAAGTGAAGAGTGAACATTCTCATTAGGTACTGCGAACAGCAAATTCAATCATAAGTAAGTTATCAATGGATATGGCTGATATTTCAGAAAGAAGTTGTCATTGATTCGGAATAGACTCATGAAAATATTGTTCTATGATGAAAAAAATAACGCAGTTATTGGGATAATTTGATTTCTCATCTTGCCAGGGAAGAAAATTTCAAGTACATTCAATATGGTGATGCCATGTGGTTACAATGTTTTACAGTAGAGGTATCCAGAAGGTGACAGTAGGTCTCGGAATGCATTACACAAGTGAGTTTCAAAGTAACAGCTTCGAAGTGGAGAGTTACCAAATACACGAGGGCTTCAAAAACAATGATGAAATCTATCCGACAAACGACATTGCTCTGATTAAACTTCGTCAACCAGTGACCTTCAGTGATGTGATTAAACCCATCTGCCTAACACCACCAGGTACGTGAATCCTCAAGCTTTTTTTTCCAATAATAACATCGAAATTTGATTCAAAATCATTGTTCCCCAATAAGAGCTATGATGGAAGGTAGGATTGTTTGAACGGATCACCACAAGGGTGATCTCACTACCCCATTTTCATCAATTGGTATCAATTTTCTTCAACACCAGAATTGAAGATACATGAAATATAGGTATGGGCCTACAGGTTCACAGGTTGTATTGGAGAATATTTTTATACCACGCCCTGGATTTGAGGAGTCCTATCTTTGAGACGTTCCAAGCCGGGACCATTTTACTGGGTTGGGATCAATATTGGTCTCAAGTTGGGACTATTTTACCAAGTTGGAATCAATATCGGTCCTAATCCAGTGAAATGATCCTGACTAAGGACGTCTTGAGGATGGGACTCTTTGTGAGTACGGGCCCTGGACCCAAATGACGAGAAGTAGAGTACAATGTCCTTCTCGTTCTATACTATGATAACGTGTAGATCTATTCAGGATAATCAGATGAGCGTAGCGAAGTCTCCATCCCACTCTTATAGGGCTTTGTCTGTGTTTTTTTTTTTTTTTTTTTTTTTTTGTGGGCACTGTACAGGTCGCAGGGTTTAACTGATCAACATGAAACTTTTTTTTTGTACGGGCCAACTTTCACAACTTAGAACTGTATAGTTTTTGGAATGAATCGGTCAATTAAATTTTGAGAAATATCATGTCAAAGTTTTTAAAAACCTCATAAGGTTAGGCTGAGTGAGAAAATTTGAAAAAATGAAACCTCTCCGAAAAAAATAAAATTCTCTCCAAGTGTTCAAACATAAATGAGACACATAACCACCATTTTGTAAGCAATTCGAACCAGCCGTTTCGAAGAAAAAGATTCAAATAACTGTTAAGATTCACTGCTTCCTAGATTCGATATTTGCCCAAGCATTAATTATTCTTCATATTCGTCAAGGTGTGTAGAATACCAGAGAAGATAAAGTAGCAATTGAATGAAGGACAAAGTGTGTAGAATACCAGAGTCAATAAAGTAGCAAATGTAGGACTTTTATTACACCTTATTCAGATATCTCGCTCATCTTACAACGCATAATTCGCGTTTGCCTAGTTTATTCAATTCATATATGACGTCAAGAGGAAAATTCGAGTCTTGTGCTCTTGAGTGATGATTTATTTTAGCTTGTAATTTCATATTGAATTATATTCGCAAGATTTTTTTTCAATCTTCCAGAAGTTCCAGCTGGAGAGTTTGTTGGCAAGACGGTAACAGTGACTGGCTGGGGTTTGACCGAAACTGGTGAAACATCTGACTTTCTCAAAACTGGTAGTGGAGTGGTTCTGAGTCTTGAAGATTGTGGAAAAGTGTTCAATGGAGATTTACTTACACCCGGACACATGTGTGTTGACATGAACGATGGAGACGATTGTCGTGTGAGTTAAAACAGATTTTAATTATATATATATATATATATATATATATATATATATATATATATATATATATATATATATATATATATATATATAAATATATATATATATATATATATAAATATATATATATATATATATATATATATATATATATATATATATATATATATATATATATATAATTGGGCTCGTGACAAATCAATATTCAATTAATGCTGTCACTGGAAATCATTGATAGAGTCTTCCACTCTGAATTATTCAAAAAAGACGGAAAGGAAGCAGCTGTGGCATTGTGAGAATATGGTGAATCTTCAGAGCGAGATTTACAATACGTGAAGAGAGAGCATTCAAATACTCGAAGTCACAACGAGATCAATGCAGTAGATCTTTCGAATCAGGTCAACTCTATCTGCTCATATAGTAGCTGATATCCTAATTGAAAATCTGATTTACATGTGATGTCACCTCATTCATTGAGAACTCCATCAAATTTCATATTGTTCAAGTAGATTACATATTATCAGAAACTTGAATCTAGTGGAACATTATCTCCATTTGCAAACTGAGTTCCATTGGTACACATATATTATCTATTTTCAGGGCGATAGTGGTGGCCCTCTCATCTACAAGAAACCTAATGGACAGATTGAACAAATAGGTATTTCAATTTCAATACTGATCATTTCAATTGTTGATATCTAATTAGTATTCATCATTTTTGATTCCTGAATAGAATAATTTTCATGACCGAAAATGATTCTTTCGAAGGTATTGTCTCGTTCGGAATTGACGGAGTATGTGATGGCAAAGCACCGTCAGTTTTCACAAGGATATCCGAATATTCTGAATGGATTCACACGAATACAGGTGACACTGTAAACTGTGGGGACAACAAAGAAAATCGCAAGAGACCAAGACCTACTACCGTTCGACCGAATCCAAAGAGCTCAGTACTTCACTTAAGACCTACTTCCGTTCGACCGAATACAAAGAGCTCAGTTCACGAATTCTAGGTGAGTTGGTGGACACATTTAACTCAAGCAGTGACGTTCACTAACGTATTCTTCCCAAAGCCCACTTTGTTATCAACAACTATTATTGGTGGAGCAAATTCACTCTCGTTCCCATAACATTCTCAAACTAACGTTGGAGAAATGATGCTATTCAATATATTATATTGAATTATATTTTCAATATTAAATTATATAAATCCATATCGGCAGTAATGAGGAATTTGAGTTCCCTCACTATATTTCCTCATACGTTTTCCTATATATAGGTTATATATAGATTATATTTTACAACATCTATTCACACTATATAGGTTCCTCACTATACATTCGTGGCTAGAGGAAAATGACATACATAGCCACAATATTAGAGGCACAATTAAGATCTTCGTATGAATCGTGGTGAATATAATAATGAACTAGTGATTAATGGGATGCCAAACTGTTCAATTTTTCACCTCTATCAACAAAATCCATGACAATCATGAAAGATTCAGAAAGTGAACTGCTCCTTAATGCTTCTCAATGAATCAATATTCTCACACAGTTGAGCATTTTAAAAACTTCAATGAGATCAAACTTCAATTCCTCTGAAAAATCCAGTGGCATACTGATACAACTCTTCCTACAATTTATGTTATTCAAGTGTATATGAATGTTTATTCTGATTTTATTCCCATTTAGCATGCCCAATATTTTTTCCAGATCAATTAAGTAAACAATGAAGAAATGACATTCTATTCTATTCTATCTGAAGGAAAAAGGAGTCCGGCAATGCGATATATATCGTTAATGGTGTCAACATTACGACTACCTCTCCTGTCGACTGTTATTGACAAAGAAGTTTAAGATGGCTGTGATCTTCTTCGATGATAAAACCACGATATAGTGATACCAACTTATTTCATCATATTATGAAGAATGTGACCCTACTCAGGTCCCGATACTGAGATATTTCCGAGGTCAGAATCTGAGTCCAGCATCCCCATTGCCTGTAGCTCAACAATCGCTTGTATATCGAACTATTTGAAACAACAATGCTTAACAATGCTATACACGGCCCAGTAAAATCATAATGTCAACAGTTGTGCATTTTTTATTCTTGATAATTATAGGTTTTGTCAGTTCAAAAATGCCACCGGTACAGTATAGCCACTCTTATTTACATCTTATAGTTCACAAGGTAATCCGCTAAATCGTGACGGGCAATCGTGATCTTTGGCTCTGATCTGACCGCAAGAAAGCACAAATACTTTTCATGTTATCAGTATGTGATTTGAAGCACCTTCTTTATATTATGATGAAACGGTACGGGAGTCTTGATTTTATTACGGTCGTGTTTTGCATTTGATTGGTCGAGATCTAAATTGTGTCAAATATTTGACGACCGTTGAGGAAAATTGACGAGAACCATACTTAAGATTTTATATGTTCAATTTTTCACTTTTGTGAGAGATGCCAAATAACACTGTTTTTGATCCATTCTTTTGTCCACTAATTGTTGGCCTACTTGAGCATCACTGTAATTGATCGAATTATTTTTTCACTTACAGGTTCTTAGCAATCTTTGAACACGAGTGACATCAGACCTGCAACTTGCACACAACCAACAGCATTATTATCACACGTCCTGAAAATCCTGGAAAAATGTGGTAATTTCGGACCTGTACTACTGCAGAGTATACTTCAAGTTGGGAAGATGGAACTTATTATGCATCATTTGTAAATACCCAGCATTATTCACGGTATTTGTCACTTTTGTATACAGCACTGTACACTCATCCCTCGACACCGCCACAGGAAAACCGAAATGAAGATTCGAATGTCAATGTATGGTATTTAATCTCAAAATGTAACATGATAATACAAACTTGACAAAAGTTTTGATTATATAATAAATAACACCATTACTGCATTATCACTGAATACAGAGTATTTATTTATGTTCATTTTCATCCCTATTTTTCCTTGTGAATGGGTTCATCTATAGATAAACCTAGATGAATCTAAAGATATGCTGTATATGGTTCTTTATTCAAAAGATAACATTCAAAATTCATACTGAAATTCTCAATACTGTTTACAGTGTGAATATATCTTGGTGATAGATTAAGAAATTCAACACCATTGTGGTTTAGTCCACTTTCAAATTTTGCGATTCAGGCCCGGTATTACCGACTCTAGTTAGTCTTTATCTGACAGTTCAAACTTGTTATCACCATGGTTACCTGTGTTATTTGTTTTCACCAACTCTCAGATAAATACTAACTGGCCGTGGTAATACCAGGCCTCAGTCAGTTTGTGGTTTAGTCCAATATGCGGACCTTCTCCAATAGTGTTTTCATAAATTGTCCTTGGAATCCACATGTTTATACTGTCTGCTATTTTCAGTGAGTATGATGCCACTAAATTTCCTCCAGTATGCCTTCCAATATGACCTGGACGATCACTTTATATAACCGCAAGTGTACTTACGCTTACTGTCTCATATCAAATCTAACCAGCAATAAGCAATGCCAATTACAAGAACCCTATTTCACAATGCTATTAACAAATAACTAATATCAACACGCATGCAGCAATCAGACTGGTCATAGATGTAATTAAGGTGGCTCCGCTAGGCGCTGCAGTAGTTGTACTTGTCGCTGTTGTCGTCGATGTCGCCGATGTCGCCACTGTTGCAGTCGTAGTGGTAGTAGTGGGAGTTGGTGTTGTATTAGTCGTAGTAGGTTCTTCAGTACTAGACGTTGCTGCCACGCCGTTTTCAATATCCTGGATTGTTTCTACCACGGTGATGCTGACTCTCTTTAATATGGGGAATTGTCCTCCGCCACAGTGACCTTGATAATCGTCCGTGTCTATGGACCATAGCATGAGGCCGCCGATGCCGAATCTCACTGCGTAGTCAACCTGGAGAAGAAATGGGATTTTGATGTTTGGAGGCTAATTGCATGCGCCCTTAAATGCGAATTACCATTGTAGATGGGCGTAACTTATACGAATCAGGGGAAATTTTAGGTACGTTGATTGGTTATTTCCCTATTTCCCCTGCTTTACTGTCCACTTGATTGGTTTTTACATTTTGTGACATCACGAGGGTGGACGATCTACATCGGTCAGTTAAATTCGTGTGGGAGAGAGCACATTGCAGTCGCGTTCATGTTTTGACTGATTTGTCTGTGATCACTCGACTAAACTTTTTGACATATTCATTCATTCATTTTCATTAATTCATTTTCATTATTTCTCATTTCTGATTTTTTTTTTTTTTTAATAACAGAAAATCATAAGAATTGAGAACTCAAGTGAACTATTCTGACTTCAAATCGTTCATCTACGAATATGAAGTGCAATGCAATTTCTGTTGTACAAATTTCAGTTTGAATGATTTCAAATAAATTTACGTTTGAAATGGAAATTAATTATGATCAACATGTGATACTTGATATGAAAATAGTATTGATGATATAACAGAAAACAGTGAAACAGTCGATTGAAATTGTTCACACGGAAGTACTGTTTTATTTACAGTGATTCGATCAAAAAGTAGTTGGATCATTTTTGTATTGCAATGAGTTGCTTGTTGAATTAGGATTGATCTATTTGGTAATGATCATCGCAGTTCTAGTTCTTTCACCAGCCATCATTTATCGGTTCTGTATAATTATTATGTATATTGTTTGAAATACTATTAAACTTTGTTCCAAGAGTATACTGACTTTTAATGCGATACTTTGTTCATCATCGTAAGAGATCAGCTTTTCCTTCTTTATGAGGTAAGGTGTTCCAGTGCCATTATCCCAATATTGTTTCCACTTCCCGTCCACAATCTCCAGACACACCTGGAATACGTACAATAGAAACAGATTTCAATGGGTGAAAAATGAAGCAATATTTCAGTAGCAGTATCTGAAAACCAAAAGCAGGACCCTTGTTCTCAAGATAATGAGATTATGAGATGAGATGAGATTATGAGATGAAATTATTATGCCTTGATATTTTCATAGCATTTTTAGTGAGATTACCAAAATTCCACCTAAATAATCTCATTTCATGATCTCATTATCTCGAGAATAAGGGTCCAGATCTACAATGTATGAATGAACGAGTGAATGTACACCACAATCCCACTTAGTGATATGAGCATTTAATGGAAATCAAATTTGTGAAAAATTTGTTGGTAGTTTTCACCAGCAAGTTGAAAGTTCATGAAAATGCCTTTATAGGCACTTTTCTAAGAAAAAAAATAAGTCTGGTGAATGAGTAGCTGGCCATCTGTTATGGTGATTCCGGTGAAACAGTCAGAATACTCAGAACACTCAAAACAAAAAACACTCCATTGACAACTTAAAAAATGTCATTGAAGAGTTTTCACATTCACATAATAAATACCAATCGAAGTTATCTGTCCAGTGGACGACTAGAGTGAGAACTTTCTAGTGGGAAACATGATTGTTACATTCTGACTAATGATGGGGAGGGGCGAAGGGGTTGCACTTTGAAAGACAACTATACTATCTAAAAAATTATGCTCATTTTCAACCATTTGTTACATGGTTCATTGTTTCATTGTTTCATTAAATAAATCACTTTCTTACAAACGGTCCGTTCGCATTGCATACAGAATTTTGATACTGTTCACATTCAGAGAAAATTTCACTCTTTTTGGAGAGATTTTATCTTTCAAATTTTCCCACTCAGCCTAATCTCATGTTGTTTTCAGAAACTCTGAGATGATATTTCTCATAAATGGTCAAACCAACCGTGTGACCTGTGCAGTGCTCACAAAAAAAAATGGAACAGACAAAGCTGCATGAGAGAGAGATGGAAGTCTTTGCTTCCGCTCATCCAATAACTAACCTCGTGGTAGCCCATGAATCCATTTGTCAAGGTGTATTC
This sequence comes from Brachyptera risi, assembly GCA_964007535.1. Classification (NCBI taxonomy): domain Eukaryota; kingdom Metazoa; phylum Arthropoda; class Insecta; order Plecoptera; family Taeniopterygidae; genus Brachyptera; species Brachyptera risi. Next base: position 48,421,007 of record OZ023328.1, read on the forward strand.
TCCGGGGAAACCCGAGTTGTCGCAAGGAGCTCCAAGCTCCTGGGATCCCTCTGCATCCGGATCATCCATCAGGAACGTGTGAGCGTACACTGGTAATCCCAGCATAACTTTCTCCATGGGCGCTCCGATCTCGGCTAGGTATTCCAATGTGTCCATCTGAAGAAACGTACATCGGTGCAACTCACAATCAACGATTACAGAAAGACGTGACTTGATACTCGATCAACTAAATCGATATAATTTCTGGTGATCAAGAGATGCCCTGATTGGATATCTCAAAATTACCACACACCAAAAGCCCACGTGGTCGGATGTCATGTTTTTTGACGTCAAAGAGGCGAAGTGAAGAAAATGTTTGCAATTGAGAAAACGAATTTAGTATCTTTCCGTATAGGATACGTATCTCATGCTCATTCCCAATGTTTAACCTCTCTTTAAAGCTGAGAAACGTTCAAATAGTTAAATCGTTCAATGATGCGTGATGACTGAATTTAATTCAAATCGTAAATTGGATTATTGTGGCCTTCGAGTTTCAATTGTTTGCGAATATACTACTGTTTCCGATTCGAGTGAGGAGTTTTTCAAATGATACTTCATTATGGACAGAAGAACGGCTACGTGAAAAAGCACTTGGAAACCTTTTTTCTGTCTTCATACACAGAACGTATATGAATTAAAGTTGAGACTAGACTTCAGGGGTATATAGCTGGTTGCGCAGCTATGGAACGCAATTCATCATCCATAGATGAAAAATTCATACTCCGAAATAATAGAGAGAATGTATTTCCAATATTAGCAAACGTGAGGTGATAATTCTTCGGCATGAAAGATCTGATCAAATAGTACAAAATAGTACAAAATTGTCTACTCACTACACTGAACATATCATCCTGCCTGTACAGCGGTGCGTTGGATCCCGTGAAGTTATCGAAAGAGCCGTGGTAGTCGTAAGCCATGATGTTCATCAGGTCGAGGTGTTCCCCAAGGGCCGGGATATCGTAAGCCGTCTCCATGACGTTCACTGCGGCGTGGAAAGCAGCGGAGAGAATAAAGTCGTACTTGTCGAATGCTACTCGCAATTCCTACAGAAAGCAGATCACAATGAGCTCATATTATGTATATGTAGGGCTTGAAGCATAAGTGAAAGTCTATTTCTGTCGTTTGATACCTGTTGAATCCTACACTATATAACATGGCACACTGGTTTGACTAGGTGAAAAAAAACTTCATAGAATATTTCGGAAAATTCGATTCAGACATTTTAAAAGGTTACAAAGAACCAATAACTTGTATCTTCCATATTTGAGAAAATGAGGTTATGGTATTGTTATGGAGATAACTTTGCTCTGAGTTTTTCTGGCAATACCTTCCATCTGTTTCAAGCACAACTGATGTCATAAGTGAATGGTAGTGGCAACTTGTATCAAATGTTTCAACTTTTATGTCAGCAGTTACAAAATTCAAACCTTCTCCTGGAATATTTCGATTTGCTAGATACAAGGTATTGGTTCTTCACCATCGATATATTAAGGGGCTCTTGTAGATACGGAGTCTGGAGCGAAGCTGAGAATGGTATTCCTCCATATTATTCTTTGATAATCTTAGAAGCATATTTTATCCAAGTTGGCCTTTATTCTGACGACCGTGAGTGAGTATGAGTGTGTTGAGGAATGTAGAGTGTAAGGAGGGTCAGAAACATTATTCGGTGGTCATTTTCTTATATCCTCTCATCCTCCTTCTCACGCGTCGATATAATACGTTATTTGTTGACCATACCTTCACAAGTTCGACGAAATTTTCTCTGTCTTCTGGAAGTCCGCCTCTTTCTCCAGGATATTCCCAGTCCACATCCAGACCGTCAAATTCATATTTCCTTGGAAACACAGGAGAAGAGAAACATAAATGATTACTGTAACCCAAATGACTAGAACACATCGCATATCGATCATCACTTCATATCAAATATCACTTCATCATTTATGAAGAAACTCATAAGGGACGCTTAAATTAAGAACAAAAACAGATCTCGTGCTTTGAATCTTTGAGTAAACTCACAGTAGCATCTTGATAACACTCGTTATAAATGCCTTCCGATTGGCCGGTTTGGCTGCCAACTCGGAGTATTTGAGAGATCCCTCGTCGAATCCACCAATAGCGAGCAGAATCGTTAGATGAGGGTAGTCGTTACGGAGTCTTGTCATGTTCATGAAGCCACCTGTAATATAAACAAATTGAAGATGAAGTTTGTTCTAATTCTGATAAGTTTACTCGTGGAACAAAATGTAAGAAATATAGTTATAACAGGTCTATATCATTTCATTTACATTTCATTCCATTTTCATCTTCATTTTTATTGATCTTGATTGAACATGTGAATGTGATAGGATGAGTCAGAATAAACACATTGTAAAAATATGAAAAATCAGTACATGTAATACACATTAAAATTAGTCGAAATATAAAATACATTCTTATCAATTAGTCAAGAACTCTCTCACAGAATAGAAAAACTTATTCAAAGTTCAGTTTCAAATGATGACGGTCACCTACTTTGAGTTCAAGTGATGGTTAGGCATTAAACATCGTGATAGAAGAATATATTGATCCTTTGGTAAACATAGTAAGTTCATGTCTAATCATTCTCTAGTCTTTCTTGGCACGGGTATTGTTGTTATGATCATCATTGTATACTATGTAGTGAAATAATCGTTATTTACAATTCATAAGTACTAATTGGCCACGACTTGCAATTAGTAGAGTGATAGGCCTGATTATAACATCATAGATCAATCACTCATTTCTTATTTTCATTTTCAATTTGTATAATGATACACTTCACATCTGCTGTTAATGGAAAGAAGTGATCAGTGCCCAAGAGACTTATAGCTCAAAGTGGAAGATATCAACATCCGTGTGTTTTGCTTATTCTTAATACCAATGCTGATAATGTCCGGACATGTATCACAGAAACGGGTTTTACTCATAATAAGTTCCGGACTTTCGGAAACTGAAATAGTTTTATCTACGGCGGAAAAGTATGGTCACATGCAGCGCAGTCGTGGTGTTGATATTTAGTGGTTAATTGAAATGGGGTGGTAAGATCGCCCTTGTGGTGCCCCGACCAAACGATCCTATCTTTCATTCATAGCCTTAATTGGGGAACAATGATTTTGTATCAAGTTTTGGTGTTATTAAAAGAAAAAAATGTGTATTATTGTAGCTCAAGTTAGTCAAAAAATGTAATATGGTTACGTACCTCGTCCACCTTCGGCAACCTCCACGTCATACCAAGGATCAAGGCTCTTGATCGTATACGTCTTATTATCAAGTCCGGCAAACGCGTAGATCAGATGCGTGCACAATGTGGGGTCGATGTTGTCGATGAAGAAGTCCGACGGTTCCACACGGTAGTTGGCCCATGTCGACACGTAGCATACAACATTCAAGTTGTGAGGTGGCTTGGTCCATCCTGTAGAGTGAATTTATATATGCATTATCTGAATAATGTACACTCCATTTCAAGTATGAACAAGATTACTGGGTGAAATGAAAATTACCCGAATGGGTTTAACTTTATTAAATTTGACAAGTTGTCATCAAAATTAAAATTATAGAACCAAAATACATTGTACAGATGGATTCTTCATTCTCAATCATATATACGGTCAACCATAGTCTATATGTGAAGCATAAACCAAAAATATAAGTGTTCTCTGTTCGTATGATACCTGTTATATTTATGTGCCGTGTAAGGTAAAGTATAGGGTATTGGTTCAGCTAGCTAGAAAACTGACTTTTACTTTCGATTCGAGCTGTACGCTTAACCATTGTTCAGAAGACCATGGTTCCCGCCACGGTCAACAATGTGGTAGAGAGGTTCTTCGTGGTTTGCTCTCGTTCGGTGAATATCGAGATTTTTTCTTCACAATCACGGCCTTCTGGGTCACGACCGTCCCATATCCCAGATCCATAATTCAAACAGACTGCGCAGGATCATTCACCAGGCGTATTTACTGGTCCATTTTCAAATGACTAGGACAACTCGGGATGTGCGTTGTGAGATAAGCTCAGAAGTATGAAAACGAGGAATGGAAAATGATTTTCAACTTTATCCACATCCACAGTCTTGGATCACTTCAAACATTTAAAAACCTCACAGCAATCAATTATATCACGGCCTTCCTGTTTCATCCAACATTCATTCCATTCGTTCTGAATCAATTGGTGATATTTGTGCCATAGATTTTTTTCTTCTATTATTAGCTTTGATTGATGTGAAAATGCGTTCTTAATAAATTTTCTCCGTTATTTCACTCGATGGTTTCAAAATTGACTGAAAATGTGTATAATAGCTTTTTACAGAGTCAGTGAAAATTTGAGAGCTTTTGAAGAATTCTGGTTTTCAAGTATTTTTTATAGGGATTTTTCAAACTCTCAATTTTTTTTTTTCGAAAGAATCGTTGAACCGATTTTCCTGAAAAACAATCTCAACCTATTCTGGTGCTACACCAATATGCAGAAAAAGTTTCGAACTCATTGATCATTTTTATGACCTGTATGCACACAAAGAAACAACAACAAAAAACATAAAAACGAAGCCCATTTTCCGGTATATAAAATGGAAATCTTCTCTACGCTCATCCAACCACATTGAAAATGTCTCTCCTTTTATGCTTTTCATTCATAATAACCTGTTGTTGCGTCTGTAGTTGTCGACGTCGGCTCCGTGGTGGTCTGGACCGTTGTCGGTGTTGTCGTAGCTGTCGGATCCGTGACTGTAGTCTCGGTTGACATCTCCTCCAGCGTGTCCACGACCGCGTTGTTGATGCGTCTCATCAGAGGGAACGTGCTGCCGCCGCAGTCGCCTTGGAAGTCGTCCGTGTCAATTGTCCATACCATGAGACCTCCGAGACCAAACCTGACTGCATAGTCGACCTGACAGAAATAAACCAATCATATTATATCCATTTCATTCGATGGAAGACTCAAGAGATGGTTTCATAATGTTACATTTGTGTGAAGTGGAACCCTGCATATTTCAGAAAGTAATTGAAAAAATATGTGATAATTTTGATGAATTAGATAAATTGATGTGTTCAAGAAGATGATGACACAAATTGAAGGATTGACGGCTCGAAATAGGCGTGGCTTTACCAGTCAGCCAGTTGGATAATATCATTTGTAGTCATTTCAAGATATCCCGATTGGATATTTGAATTCTACTACAGTTCTAACAGCTCTGTTGATTGGACGGTAGGATTTCTGATGTCATGTGGGTAGAGACTGCGAGTCGTCGATTGGGAAATTTGTTCGTACGCACTCGACTGAGGTTTATAAAAATGTGAAAATCATACGTGTACGATACGAAAGAAATACATGTGCTCGTTTTCCAGTTTGAATCGTTTCTTAAATCTCACATAAATAGGTTGATGATACATAATCAAATTATTGATCGGATCAATACCTTTAGTGTCAAGCTAGCATCATCATCATATGACACGAGTTTTTCCTTGTCGATCATGTAAGGCGTTCCAGTGGATTCGTCCCAATACTGCTTCCATTTACTATCTTGCCGTTGCAAACAAATCTGTAAGATATACAGAATTATAACAAGAAATCATAAACATATATATAATCAAACAAAATGTAATCGAAAGCATTTGAATATAACATTACCTCATTGTATCCCATGAATCCTTCCACCGTCGTATATTCTCCAGCAAATCCCAGATTATCGCAAGGAGCTCCGAACTCCTGTGATCCTTCTGCTTCTGGATCATCCATCAGGAAGGTATGCCCATACATTGGCAAGCCCAACATCACCTTCTCCATTGGAGCTCCCACCTCTGCTAAATACTCCAGAGTGTTTACCTACGAAATTACGTCATTGTTATTACACGAGATCAGCAGAGTATAATAATTGGATGAGCGAAGCGAAGACTCAATTTCACTATACCGAAAAAAAAGTGCCTGTTTTTTTTTTTTTTTTTTTTTTGTTGGCGCTCCACAGGTCAGACGAAAATTTAAAATCAGTTGAAACTTGGCACACACATGAACCCCTATCTGACTTGATGCTGTATAGTTTTGAGGCGCAATCGGTTGAATCACTTCTGAGAAAACTCATTCCAAAGTTTTCAAAAATCCCATTAGAATAACCCAGAGGAAAACATTCGAAAAATTTTTTCATCTGAGAGGATTTAAATTCTCAGCGAATTTCAATCTGATAATGATACACATTATTCCGAACTTTCACCAAAATCGGATCAGCCGTTTTGATGTAAACAAATATATAGTGTTATTTGTGTTAATTATTCAAAGCTATTAAGATACCAATTGAATCGCAGCCACAGGTGTCACCTCTTAAATGTAAACGATTGAAACAAAGCCTTCTTTATTATCATATAAATTATTAATGGAAAATAAGATGGCAGTGATGTAATGGTTTGGATCTCAAGGTGTATATATATATATATAATAACCATTCCAAAGATAAGGTGATATGTTCCAGCTCATCCATCACCGCGGCAACACATAACACGTTTGCCAAGTAGATATGCAATCTTTTCATGAGGGCCCTGATGAGCGCATACCAGATACTAAGAAACGCAAAAACAATATTACTTAAAGTGAACGTGAGCTCGGCGTGCAATGATAATAATGAAAATAATGGTTAAATTTCCTTGTGAATCATCGCATGATAAAGTGGAAAGTCATGAGAAAGTTATATAACAAAAATTCAAAATATTCAATATAAAAATTTAAATTTAATCTCACTTAACAAAACTCATCTAACCTATAAAAGCATTTTTGAATGAGCAATAATGCTGTGAGAGCTACTATTTCGGGAAATTGGTTAGGGTTATTTGGGTCAGATTTTGATCTTTGTCTAGAATAGATACAACCACTTCATTGACTTTCACATCCTCTTCTCGATAAAAAATCCAAGCCCACATTCACACTTGGTAGCATCCTCATTTCGGTATATGCTATTCAGGCGCCCCCTATTTGTTTTGTACTCACTACACTGAACATATCATCCTGCCTGTACAGCGGTGCGTTGGACCCCGTGAAGTTATCGAACGAGCCGTGGTAGTCGTAAGCCATGATGTTCATCAGGTCGAGGTGTTCCCCAAGGGCCGGGATATCGTAAGCCGTCTCCATGACGTTCACTGCGGCGTGGAAAGCAGCGGAGAGAAGGAATCCATATTTGTCGAATTCGGTACGCAATTCCTGGACAAAAATACTATTTTTTGTAGATGCATGAGGACTGTTGAGTTTTGAAAGGTTGACGTTAGGTCGGTTCATAGCAGTCTTAATCTGTGTTCAAGTCTGAGTCTTAAAATCGTATTCATACCGCACTTTGAAACACCTGACACTTAGACTCATCTTTATTCACAGCCATTCTGTTGGAACTATTTGAACTGTTCGACGCGTACGATTGCTTCTTCTTGAGCACAACTAGTCTTTGTTTTAACAAAATGGAGTCCAGTTCAATCGTAGGAGGAGAGCAATTGAGAAAATCAAGACAGTTGTGAAGAGTATCATTTATTTTCTATATTTATTTTCTAAGACCAAGATCAAAGCTGAGAATGTAGCAATCAATTAGTGTTGTGAATCTTCATTGACTTCACGTTGACGTTAACTATACGACTTAAAAATGTTTTTGAGTATATAGGTATATGTAGGTTTAATAAGTTGAATGTCAGTTCGGAAAATTTTTCAACCTAGCACTAGTTGTTAATTGTACTATATTTTTTTGTATTCACCTTGACTAACAGTACGAAGTTTTCTCTATCTTCAGGAGCTCCTCCTCGCTCTCCAGGATATTCCCAATCCAGGTCCAAACCATCGAATCCGTATTTTCTAGAAACGGGAACATTTGTAAGCTGTACTCTAGAATTTATCATCATCTCACCACAAGACATATATTTTTGACGACCATAGATATAAACTGAGACTTACTCCACGAAGGTGGCCGCCGTGATTGCGAAACGCTTCCGTCGTATCGTACTTCCTGCCATTTCCGAATATTTCAATGAACCTTCGTCGAATCCACCGATGGCAAGCATCACCATCAAGTGCGGGTTCTTTACCTTGAGAGCGGTCATTTGACGGTAGAATCCTGTCAATGAAATCATGTAAAAGACATGTCAAAAATGCATGAAAGATCCAAATAATTTTCCAAATGATCAATTACCACTGAATATTATCGATGTAAATATAAATAGTATGCAAATAGAGTTAATCTTATGTTTGTCAATCATACTGAGAGTTTTAACGACGCACTGTAGTCGTTTCCAAATGATTTACCAGTTGGTAGCTTTGAGTAAAACGTGAATATCAGAATCTTGACATCATTCAAATGTGTGAACTAATTTATTCATTCATATAATTTCTTTCGAAATATAAAAATGTCAATGTATGCATGGATTCAATTTGCTAAATTTATTTCATATTCAATATTGAGAAAGTGATGAAACTGATACACCATTAGAATATCAACTCTTGTAGGCCTACATTTATTTATATTTGAAACTCAACATACTGTTTATACTCCATACAAAGAACTCTCATTTGTAATTCTTTTGTTAGATGCCTCATATGACATTTTGAATAATTACTCATTCATTATTATATTTTTTTTAATGTTAAATTTTCAGATTATAGTATGTTTAGGTGGAAGATCGGACTTGTACCGAACCTCGCCAATTCATTATTATGTTCTCATGTGTATGATAATAAATAAATCTAATATGAATTTAAACAAAAATTGTAAGAAATATGTTTATCTGTAGAATTTATTCTTCTCTGCCTGGTTCAGAGAACAAACATTCAGAAATGACTTCAAACAAGAGTGTTTCGCAATTGGTATGACGTTTATTTTACCTATTTCATACTGTCCTCCTTCACTCTTGTCCAGATCAGTCCAAGGGTCCAGACTGTAGATGGTGTACGTTTCATTGTCCAGACCAGCGAATGCGTAGATAAGATGCGTGCACAATGAAGTGTCGATGTTGGCAATGTCGAAACCGGCAGGATCGTCACGGTACGTAGCCCACGTAGACACGTAGCAGACCACGTTCAAGTTGTGAGGAGGCTTATTCCAACCTGCATGTAGATACGTGTTCAGAGGTAAGGTTGGTATTTTGTATTAACAAAAGACGAGGTTGTCGACGAAAAAAAGAGGAAATAGAAAATATTATACTTGTCTTGGGTATATTTAATCGGGTTGATGAAATCGCCCTTTTGTGCCCCGTCGGAACAGTTCTATCTCATACATCCATAGATTCAATTGGGAAACAATGATTGTGAATCTAGTTGAAATGTTATATACAAAAAAATTATATTTTCAGGGTGGTACGAATTTTACGGACGAGATACACCGTGATACATGGCACTGCATGAATCATCTAAAAACAGTTGACATTGCACGAGATTGTATAATCACCGAGGTTTTCAGGGTAATTTGTTGGTGTACAACAATTCTCTTCCGTGGATTTCTGCGATTATAAGCATGCAGTGACTCCATATCCAGGAGACTAAAAGCTAGAATAGTGATTTTGTTTGACCATATGAATCTACGTTGTTATCAATAGTCGCTGACAGTTGGATGTTAATATAACTATTGAAATAGATGTCGATTTCAACTTCACCGATACCATTCTCAAATTTAGGTACAATTCTCCTGAAAATTTTTCATTGTTAGCTCATAGTAAGAGATAATTTACGTGATACATTTTATTTTTGCTAGGCATCGTTCCACATTTTTCAAATTCAAAAGATATCTACGCAAATTTAACCTTCGATTCTCTCGAAGACTGTACATGAGAAGCTTATACACTCGCAGTCACATGGAATGGATTTTTCCAAAATTTGAATCAGGATTTGAATGCAATCTACGCATACTTTACTGTTGAAAACAAATCCTCTCTCACACACTACACGTCAAGAGCGTATGCATTGTCGTCTACTAGTTTCAGTGGGTATAATTATTCAAATAAATTATGTTTCTGATTTTTTTTTCACTTCATGTGACCGCAAGTGCATATTGTCTGCTGGTTTCAGTTCATGCGCATGCGCCAATATTTTTCAGGATGCATTTCGTTGTTACTTGATCGACAACATTTCTGTAGAGCCCAGATTATTGCTGACATACCTAAAGATGGATCAGTGGTGGTTGAAATCACTTCGGTCGTTGTCTGCACAGTAGTCGGCCTCGTCGTCGCTGTGGGATCCGTCGTCGCCGTCACCATGTCCTCCAGCGTTTCCACGACCGCGTTACTGACTCGTCGTAGAATAGGGAACTTGCTAGACCCACAGTCGCCTTGGAAGTCGTCAGTATCGATAGACCACATCATGAGACCGCCGAGGCCAAAGCGTACAGCATAGTCGACCTGGAGGTAGGGAAGATAAGGTGCAATGAAAAATACTCATTACAAGTGATATTGAAATAAATTAGCTACGAATGGATAGCTGGAACGGGTGAAACAGGGGTCACTAATGAACCGTCATTAAAGAGTCTGAGGTTCGATCTCCACCATGATCGACTATCCTGATTTGAGTTTTTCAGGGACGCTGAAGAGTGAATACTACTAAGAGTGAAGGTCGGTTTGGCGTGTAGTAATGCTGTAGGAGCTACTATTTCGGGGAATTGGGTAAAGCACAGAGAGCTGTTGTTAGAGTTATTTGAATCAGGTTTTGATTGTTTCCTAAAATTATAGGCACATCCTCTTCCTGAGAGAATTCAAAGTTCTAAAATTTTCAAAAATCAAAATTTTTCAAAATTAAAAAGTACAAAATTCATTGCTGGTAGTATCCGTATTCCAGTATACGCACTTCAGGCGCCTCAATTTTTCATTGTATTTCTCTGTCGTTAAGGTTGATCGATATACTGTTATGGTTCTAACCACATGCCAAGACCGACTCTTTCCCAATATCCGAACACAAATCTTCCCAACCGTATTATTCATCATTCACCGACCCCAACAGTTCTCGTCGTACGTTTCTAAATCTGATATGAATAGAATGGATGATTTCAAGCTATAAATAACGATGAGAGAAATCAGAAGAAATCATCGCTTCATACATCAATTTGATTCCTGTAACTTCTGTGCTCGTATTACCATAATTATATTATTTCATTTATATCCTCATTGAAATATCTAATTATAATCTGTCACAAATAGCCAAGTTATATGGGAGTACGATTGAGTGGATGATTGACAAATTGATGTGAACAAAAAGTACTCCTCTTGCGGGAGTCAAATCTAAGCTCGACCTGACTCCAGTTTCCAGATCAGCGTCTCAGCTGACTGAGCTGACTGAGCTGACTGAGCTGACTGAGATAGCGGGCTCAGCGCTGAGGTGTCTTACCTTCAAACTGATGGCACGCTCGTCGTCATAACTGACCAGCCTCTCCATGTCGGCGTTGATGTAATACGGCGTGCCAGTGGCGTTGTCCCAGTAATACTGCCAATCACTGTCCGTTTCCAATAGGCAGAGCTGAAGACATAATTCTTATGGTAACAATCAAATATGTTGACACTGTGAGAGAATATATGAGAACACGATAAATAGGCAATATGGGATCAAATTAACAGAGTATTTTCTACGTATGAGTGATATTTATTCCGTAATTTCTAGTGAGCCTATTTCTGAAACGGTAGTAATGAATGGACATGTGCTCATGAAAACGTTCAGTCAGAAAAAAATCTTCAATTGAATTCTGAAGTTCAGCTTAGATTCGGATGATTCTCACTGTTGACCACAGGGGTCAACAGGGGTCTATACCTATAAAAAAATGCATTTACACAAAAAGTGACAAGGCTGTGACTCACTTTCTGAGATTCCATTTTTAGTTCGGAAATAGCAAATCAACAAAAAGTGAGATAAGAAGGAAGTAAGTTATGTCACTAAGTGATATGAGTCATAAAAGTGACATCTTTCAGGAATATGGTTCCAGGGCAAAAGGATCAACAATCACACAGGTGAACATTCCCAAAAGAGAGAAATGTTTTTTTTTTTCACTTTTTTTTTTTTTTTTTTTAATAACATCGAAACTTGATACAAAATCATTGTTCCCCAATTGAGGCTAAGGATGAAAAGTAGGATCGTTTGGACGGGGCACCACAAGGGCGATCTTACCACCCCATTTCAAATATTTAAAACTAATGACTAAAACTAACTTTTTTCACTGAAACCACTAGTTTTTTAGAGCGTCGAGTTGAATATATATTTCAAAAAATTGTTTCTCACCAATGTTTAGTAATGATAATTTCATAGGGTGGAAATAGTTCAATGATTTTCGGACCACGTCGAGAGAAATGAAAAGTGTGAGCAGTTTTTAACTGGACATGAGTGAATATTTGAAATTCTCAAAAAAATTGAGAATGATTCTGGGAATATATACTGATATTACTGAATCATGCAAAAATTGGGAACATTCCTTATCCACAAACTCTTGATTATCGTTTGTTCTTTAGTACCACAACGAATATTCAACCACTGAAAATTCGTTCCTTTGACACAAATGATCCTTAGAAAATAGCAATTTCATCGTTAAAATATTTGCAGTAAAAATTAGAAATGGGTGGTTATCAACAAACCTCGTGGTATCCCATGAATCCCGCTGACTTTGTGTAGGGACCGGCAAACCCAGTGTTGTTGCTAGGCGCTCCCAGGACGTCGTATCCCTCTGCTCCCGGCTCGAGAAGAAGGAACGTTTGACCGTAAAATGGCAAGCCAAGCATCACCTTCTCCAGCGGGGCACCCACGTCGTATAAGTAGGAGAGAGTGTCCATCTGAAATGGGAATATTCTAACTCTTTCATCTTCAAAAAATTGATAGAAAAAAACACATACATGAATAATGATTTGAAATATATAATATGAATGAATGAAAATGAATAATATAAGAGATGGAAATATACATGGTTATGAGTATTTTAATTTATATATATTCATTGGATCAGCGATAGTCTGAGGTTGGTGATTTCCTTTGAATTGAAATGTCTTTGACTTACCACACTGAAGGAGTCGGGCTGGCTGTAGAACGGTGCGTTGGACCCAGTGAGGTTGTCGAAGGCGCCGTGGTAGTCGTAAGCCATGATATTGAACAGGTCCAGATATTTACCCAATTCTGGGAAGTCATACGACGTTTCCATGGTGAATATATTGGCTGAGAATGCGGATGTCAGAAGCCAACCGTACTTGTCGAACTCTGAGCGTAGTTCCTGCGACAATGAAATATTGTTTTTGTTTTTAATTCTCTTGTGAGGAATCTTCATCTAGTGGATCGAGTCGGTCGAATGAATTCTCGAAACAGCTTATTTTATTTTATCTAGTTTGGTATTTTTTTCGGAATACTGTCTTACATATCTTTCCTTACCACGAGGAATGGATCGAATGATATATAATGAATAGTTGAAGAAATATGTCATATGGAATGAAGCTATGATCAATTTGATTCGGATTCAAAGTGGATGAATCGTTGGATATTTCGTACCTTGGTCAAAGACACAAAGTTCTCCCTGTCTTCGGGAACTCCTCCTCGTTCTCCAGGATATTCCCAATCCAGATCCAGGCCATCGAACTCATACTTCCTGAAAAACAACATTGTGATTATTTTCCTCAGTTCAGTGTCAAACCATCACTTGAAAATCGGCACATGTTCATTTTCTGGCAAAGTGTTGTACCCAAAATATACAAAAAATGTGTGTATAATAATCAACATGATACTAGCATTTTCTTTCTTCTGCAAGTTTCATTGGAGTGAAAATTTCGTCATCCAAATTCAAAAATTGGACGAAGTTTGATTGGGGGGTTAATTTTTATTCACACGCCTTCACTAGACAGCTATACTTCAAGCTTTCTATCAACATATCCATGTGCGATTCGATTCCTATTCGTGAAAAAAAAGTCTTATCAACAAGGTCTTGAAACTTGAATAAAAAAAAAGTCCATTTTCTGTTCGACTGATACTTGTGATGTTATATCGACTGCTCTGTTGAATACACACATCATAATGAATGGAAAAATATTGAGGTTTTAGAGGCACAGTTTAAAGCTGGCCTTCCATGAAAGCGATTTGCGTTTGGTTTCGCAAGGCGGTGGAATTGAGGCTAGCTCAACAATCAAGAATCACGTAACTTTCGTCACTGATTGGTCGTTCTATCATCATGGCGGCTTAGAAAACCGCTTAGCGAATAATGCTCTCAGGACTCCGCTTAGTGAATAATGCTTCCATGGAAATCCAGCCTAACGGTTCAAAGGTTTAACGGGGCGTGGTTATATTGCGCCGGTTCACATTATAAGTATGATTTATCGTTTCTTTTGACCCACTTAAATTTTTCATTCGAATTCTTATCATCTTTCCTACTTGATCATCTTCACGGCGCTGTCGATGAATCTCCTTCTCCTGATGATACTTGACGCCATCTCTGAGTACGAGGCTGAATCTTCGCCGAAACCTCCGATTGCAAGCAACACCTTCAAGTGCGGGTGTTCAACTTTCAACCCAGTCATTTGTCTCATGAAACCTGCACAAAAACACATATTACGTCAAAAGACAAGTCGCTCAAGGCTACCGAGTTTGAATGTCATCACTCATTGAAGTCATTCTGAAGAGCATATACCGGAATGAAGTATATCTGGCTGTGTGACATGGGCTTGGGGTTACTCATGAATGAATGGTTGTCTTAAATGTGGTCAGGAATGAATGAATGAATGTTCGGGTTTCAACGGCACGTCAACGACTAGGTTATTTTGCGCAAAAAATATCATCACAGAAACAGTTTTTACTCATAATGTGGTCCAGACTTTCGGAAACTGAGACTGTTATCTGCGGCGGAAATTCATGGTCACCAACAGTACAGTCCTCGTGTTGAAGTTCATTGGTTATAAACATTTAAAATGGGGTGGTAAGATCGCCCTTGTGATGCCCCGTCCAAACAATTCTACCTTTCATCCTTAGCCTTGATTGGGGAACAATGATTTTGTATCAAGTTTCGATGTTATTGAAAAAAAAAGTATAAACGAAACTATCCTTCATGAAATCAAGAAGAATATAAAAATTGATCAACAAAATATCATATAATTATTTAATACTCCAATTTCAGTCAATGAAATAATTCTCTAGTTTAATTCAGATTTGGTGTTATATTTATAATTTCCATTCAAATCCAGTTACCTCTTCCTCCCTCGTCGGGATCCAGATCAGCCCACTCGTCCAGGATCTTGATCGTGTACGTCACATTGTCCAGACCGACGAACGCGTAGATCAGATGCGTGCACAATGTGGGGTCGATGTTGTCGATGAAGAAGTCCGACGGTTCTACACGGTAGTTGGCCCATGTCGACACGTAGCACACGACGTTCAAGTCATGTGGTGGTTTGGTCCAGCCTGGTCAGATAATTCACACAGCAAAAGTCGATTAAAGATCGAAGTGTTCATTCGTAGTATCAGAAGTTGATTTTAGATCAATTTCAGTTCAGATTAAATTTCCGACGACCGGACTTTTTTTATTTAATTTTTTTTTTCTGATTTCGACAAAAGTTAAAATCGATAGTTTCAGACAAAGGCATGTGCCACAACGTTGAAGTGATGTTTTTCTAGCATGGGAGAGCAATATATAAAATCTCGTCGAACCAAATGTTGATCAGTCAACTGCAACTCGAATTAGAGGGATGCGAGATCGAATCTCGAAAAATGTTGAAATCGGGCAAAAATAGTGCGGTCGCAGGGACTTGGCGCGCGCGAGTGGCGAGTCGGCCGGTAACGAAAATCTCGATTGCCGCAAAAAAAGTTTGTAAAAATCTCGATTTGGAAAAAAAGTAGCATTGCGTTTCTGGCTTGGCCAGTGATGAGTGGTGGTCGGCCGGGAGAATTTCCGACGACCGGACTTTTTCGATTCTAAATTTTTTTTTTCGATTTCGACAAAAGTTAAAATCGATATTTTCAGACAAAGGCATGTGCCACAACGTTGAAGTGATGTTTTTCGAGCATGGGAGATCAATATCTGAAATCTCATCAGGCCAAATGATGATCGAACGGCTGGAACTGGAATTAGAGGGATGCGAGGTCGAATCTCGAAAAATGTTGGAATCGGACAAAAATAGTCCGGTCGCAGGGCCTTGCCCGACGCAAGTGGCTACTCACCCGATAGCTAAAATCTTGATTGTCGCAAAAAAGTTTGTAAAAATCTCGATTTGAATTTTTTTTTTCAATTTCTCAAAAGTGAAATCGATATATTCAGACAAAGGCATGTGTCGCAACGTTGAAGTGATGTTTTTCGAGCATGAGAGAGCAATATCTAAAATCTCACAGGGCCAAATGATGATCGAACGGCTGGAACTTGAATTAGAGGGATGCGAGATGGAATCTCGAAAAATGTTGAAATCGGACACTAATAGTCCGGTCGCAGGGACTTGCCCTATGCAGGTGGCTACTCACCCGGCAGCTAAAATTTCGATTGCCGCAAAAAGTTTGTGAAAATCTCGATTTGAAAAAAAAAAATTCATCTCTCAAAAGTGAAATCGATAGTTTCAGACAAAGGCATGTAGCACAACGTTGAAGTGATGATTTCGATAATGGGAGATCAATATCCAAAATATCATCGGGCCAAATGTTGATTGAACGGCTGGAACTGGAATTAGAGGGATGCGAGATCGAATCTCGAAAAATGTTGAAAACGAACAAAAATGGCCCGGTCGCGGGGACTTGGCGCACGCGAGTGGCTACTCGCCGGGTAGCTAAAATCTCGATTGCCGCAAAAAAGCTTGTAAAAATCTCGATTTGAAAAAAAAAAAAAATCATCTCTCAAAAGTGAAATCGATAGTTTCAGACGAAGGCAAGTACCACAACGTTGAAGTGATACGACATGACTAGGTACAACATGATATCACTTCATGACGATACTGAAAATATAGAATATAAGTTAACAGCAGTTTTCCTTTCATGAAATAATTTGATAAAAGTTCATACAATTTAGCTTACAGGTCGAGCGTATTCGCTTACGTATTATATGTGATTGGCACTGATATGGAGTTGATGGATGACGCAGAAGGTGAGGCTGTCTATTATCTCATACTGATAAGACAAAGATCTTTATCGAGGAAATGACGTTTCTTCAAACACAACAATATTTCAAACTATAGATTGAACTATGGAATGTAATAACGAAGCTCATAGGCATAAATATAGGCATACATTTATCATTCCACTGTTAATTATTAAATTGACTTTATAACTATCAATCAATGCCTGAATCTGAGCATGGAAGTAATCGAATGATCAAAAGCTCAGAAGTGAATTTGAGCAAATCTACGAGAGATATCACTATTCAATTGTTCAACGTCAGATTTACATATTGTTGATTGAAAGATTCGATCCAACAACATGATAATTCACAATGAACAATAGTTTCTACTTCTTAAATTGATATCGTGATCATTTTAAATATGAACAATGTTAAAATAATATAATTTTCAAATGCTCAACTTTTTGATGAGCGTAGCGAAGTCTCCATCCCACTCTTATAGGGCTTTGTCTGTGTGTTTTTTTTTTTTTTTTTTTTTTTTTTTTTTTTTTTTTTTGTTTGTAAGCACTCCACAGGTCGCAAGGGTTGACTGATCAACATGAAACTTTTTTTGTACACGGAAACTCATCCAACTTAGAACTGTATAGTTTTTGGGATGAATCGGTTGGACCGATTTTGAGAATCATCATCTCAAAGTTTCTAAAAACCCCATAAGATTTGGCTGGGCAGAAAATGTTGAAAAATAAAATCTCTCCAAATGGAATGAAATTTTCTCTAAATGTGTATACATGGATTTTACACATTATTACGATTCATTAAGCAATTCTGATCAGTCGTTTTGAAGAAAAAAAATAAAATGACTGAAAATATTCATAAAATATATCATAAAAATTGTGACAGAATTAAGTTGTCGAGATTCACTGCTTTCTAGATTCAAGAGTTGACCAACAATGAAGTATTTTTTATATGCGTCAAGGTGTGTAGAACACCAGAGTCAATGAAGTGACAATTGAGTAGAACTACTTTAACGACTTTGATAGTTTATTCAGATATCAAGGTGTGTAGAATACCAGAGTCGATAAAGTAGCAAGGGTAGAACTACTTCAAGGACTTTTATACCTTATTGAGATATCTCGCTCATCTTACAACGCATATTTCGCGTTTGACTAGTCTATGATAATATGAACCAACTTATACCTTTCATGCATAGCCGTATTTGAAGCACAATAATTGTGTATAAGTTTCTATGTCGATGAAAAACAATAGACCTACCAATTCCTGACTTGGTAATCCATAATTGTGTTCAATACATTGAATTTTGAAAACTATTTACCCGATATGATTCTAACAATGAAAATATAAAACCAATACAAATATAACTCAACACTCTGATTCTATATTAATTGGATATTCATATTGAAACTGGACCATTGTTCGAATCAAAACCTTATATTCACGATGACGATAAATCTCATTAGACTTGAATATAATAACCTTCATAGCCAATTATTATATAATAACCTTATTAAAAACCTTATTATGAACCTAGATGAACCTTTCAATAAATTCTCACCAACGTCTTTATCATCACCGAGCCCAAGTGTTATTGTTGAACATCCCAGAATAATCCCTAGCACAGCTAGCAAAGTTGTCTGTCGATGCATTGGCACAACACTTGACAAGAACCACAATATCAGCACAATCTGTCACGAACAATTTCACTACAATAATAAAGAGATTAAAGATCATTGAAGGAATATAATCTAGGTATATTATTATCAGTGAACGGTTGATTAGCGTGATAGGCCTATGGTAATAGGAGATAGCTGACTGAGATCCATAGGATATTGTGCAATATAACTATAGGCCTGAATACGAGTAATCGAGAGGCAAAAAGATCGATGATTAAAATTAGTAATGACTTCAGTTAATATTCAAAAACGGTGAACATTTCCGGGATTTACCTCACAGTCTATTTTAATCGAGAAACTATTCATTTCGTGGTGCTTTCCAATATATGAAAGTGCATGTAATATGTATTATGGCCTATGTGATAATAATTCGAATATTTAAAATATCGAATATGAAAATATAAATGAATGTATATGGATTAAAAAAATATTGAAAAATATCCAGGCGCTAAATGACCTCGCTGTCGATGCGCCTTAAAACTCTGATATTCATTCATTTGAAAAATATCCGATAATATGAATTCAACATTTGATATATGAATAATTCAATAACTTGAATATGCGAAAATAAAATATATGAAAAATATCAATATCAAAATATAATTAAAAAATCATACTTTCCATGGCATTCATCTTCTTCACATTCAGATATTTCGTCAGTTTGTAGCAAATTATCTCTTATGTGAATCAGTGTGGAATAACTTCCATTTCAATTTGGACCAATGAATTGTGTGGAAATCTTGAGGAAATTTTCTGAATTTTCCAAGTTGGATATAAACATAATCATTCAGCATTGGTAATCAAACGATTATCGAGATAATATTATTCAATATTATATAATGTCAAAAATAATAGACAAACCCTCAAATAGCTGATCTGTGGACTCAATCTTCCAGGCAAAAGTCTTCCTCGAACATATAAAAATAAAGGTCAATTGATATTCGTGAAGTGATAATAATAATTCAATCTCCATATCATATTCACACTTCTTGATACACAGTGGTCATATCTAATAACATACCGAAAACATTTGATTATAACAGTTTTGTGAACACTAAACCAAGTTGGCCAACTGTTATAAAAAAATAGTTTCATAATAACAATTGAGAGGGTCAACACAATTGGTGCTTGTTTCATTTTTGTGACATATTATTTATATCCTGAATAATTGTAGGATTGACTTTTTCCATTTCACCTGGCAACCACCGGTAGGCATATATAGC
Organism: Brachyptera risi; assembly: GCA_964007535.1. Taxonomy (NCBI): domain Eukaryota; kingdom Metazoa; phylum Arthropoda; class Insecta; order Plecoptera; family Taeniopterygidae; genus Brachyptera; species Brachyptera risi. The sequence goes on from OZ023328.1 coordinate 48,440,956, forward strand.
ACTTTTTATCTTTTTGAATATTTTTAAAACTCTTTGAAATCATTTTCATACTAATTTTCGTGCTGATAGTTCTGATGAGACTTTTATAATAATGGGGTCTCCTCTTTCAAAACTGGCTGTCGATGACGGTAATCAGAAAAAAGTAAGAGTTTCACTTATTTTGTCTTTTTAATCTTCGAGGGTGGTTGTTTATTATCTTATTCGTTTTATTATTCCATCAATTTTATCATTTTCAACCATTATATTATTATTTTGTATTGATCAATATATGTGGTATTCAGAATTGGTTCCTTGGAAAATCCCTCATGAAGTAATATCACTCATTTTTCACTCAACAATGTTCAATTGTTCGTAACGAGTCCTATTTGTTTTGTTCGGTTAGCCTCATTGTTGCCGTTCCATTTCAGATTATTGCACATCTTTCAGCAAAAGATCACCATAGCAACATTTGTCATTTTTTATTGGTCAGACTGTTTAGCTGGCCGTGGAGCAATCGTGTAGTTATTATCAACATGCTATAGGTTCAAATACAAATAGGTGTAGATTTGATTGCAAGAACGAGACTGCAGATTTCCAGACTGTTCTTACACGAACAATTAATATCTGAATTTGATTATTGATCAAAAAGATTGAGTGACATGCTATAAAGTATCGACGAAAATAAACTGAACTCAATTCTAACTCATGTCTGAACTTGAGAGTGATAAAAAAACGCTGAAAATATACTCCATATTATGAGTCAGTACGTTTCTTCAGAGGGTGAAATACAACGTATTTCGATAACCATGCGTATACGTGTATCATTTGAACTAGAAGCATGTTCCTTTCTATTTTTGTCATCTGGGATGATAGAGGAATGTGATATCATTCAATATATGACTATACTGACATCGATAACTTGATATATATACTAAATTTGTTCGAGTGCTCATTTCTTCACACACTAAAGGAAATAACTGGAATGACTTACATTTTTCTAATCCCAAATTTTCGAATATTAAATTTTTATAAATATCTATAGAATTCGATCAGCTATCAACTAATGAGGTGAACGAATGAAATAAATATCGGTCAAAAAAATTATTGGAGCAAAAAAAATGAAGTCAGTGAACATGACAACAAATTTCAGCGAACCATTGAAAATACTGGGCCTTGATTGTTATTTCTCATCTCTCATCAGGACGTGCACCACAACTCAAAATCAGGCACACATAAAGTCGAACGTCGACTTTCGAAACGTAACATTTCTTCCAGAACCAATCCAACGCTCCAACATGACGTATCGTCGAAGAGTCGTCATAACAGGAAATCAAGAAGAAAGAAAGCACGAGAGAAAACAAAGAATCTCTCTAAATTCACACATCACCACTCTGACGAGAACAGGCAAGACACATATCGATATGAAGAATGTCGCCCGGTGACAATGACAAGTAGTACCGGCCTGTTGAATGCGGTGTCAACTTCTGTGGGAAGCAATCACGATGCGAAAAACAAATCCATTGTCGAGAATATACATAGGAATGGTTCCGAGTTACCAGAAATTATTTCGTATTTAGCAAACTTGAGTAAAATCAACAATGAAATTCTCAAGAGAAGACGAGAGAGTCTAAACACGAGAATCGGTGATGTGGGAGATTTTCTCCGCCCTCAAGAGCCACTGGTGTACTATCATACTCCACAGACAGCTCACATGCGTGATGTAGGACATAATAAACACGAGAAGAATAAGGAAGTACTACCAGATCAAATATCGCGTGAGAAGCGTAAGTACAGAAAAAACAGAGAGAAAAGAGAAAAGTCTACAGAAAGTTCTGCTGAAGAGTTCAAATCCAGCAGACCTACGTCACGAAAGAATATTAAACACCATGTAAGTAGGAGAAGGCGAATATCAAACCAGATCAGTGATAGTTTCAATAAGATAATAAAGGTTTTCATGATAGATAATGACATTCAAAATAGTGATGGTGAATTGTACGGATCAAAAAGCTTTCACGGTAGAATCGAAGGTCAATGTTGTTGCGCAATCGATCGTGATGGCCGTTGTCAACGGAAACCAGAGAAGATCCATAGAAAGAGTAGCGCAAAAGGAACAAGCGTACATCGTGCATCAAGACATCAAGAGGAAGATATAGTCACGAAAGTTGAACCTCCCATGACATACGCTACACCAACCAAGACAGTAGACAAATCTTCTTCGTGTGATTGTCAAGTATGTAGATGTTCTGAAGAAGAAACGAGTGTTCGTCGTCCATCCAAATATCAAGAGAAAGCTGCAGTGAAAAGAGTTGGTACTTCCATGGCTCAAACTGGAAAAACATCAGGACATCAAGAAGAAGTTGAAGTCACGAAGGTTGAATCTCCCATGACATACTCCACACCAACTAAGACAGTGGACAAATCTTCTTCCTGTGACTGTCAAATATGTAGATGTTCCAAAGAAGCAATCGCCAAAGATGCAATCACCAGAAAATCTATCGCCAAAGATGCAACCACTAGAAAATCCATCACCAAAGAAACACGCGTTATTGTTGACGATAACTGTGAATGTGTTGTTTGCGATTGTTCTAGAGACGTTCTGGATTTGAGTTGTGATTGCTCATTTTGCAGATGCTCCGAAGAGTTGATTGTGCGCAGTAGTCAGGTGTCTTTTGTACTTTTATCAAACCGTCAGTGTGATCCATGCAATTGTGTGGAGTGCAAATGTAGTGTGACAAAATGTTCATCCGAAGTTTATGTTTACAATTTATCGGATACATCCAACCAGAATAGTCGCAAAAGTATCGATCATGTAAACGCTCGAGGTACAGGTGAACCTATCATGTCAAATCAAGACGGTTCCGAGATAGATTTCGTGGATAAATGTTCATGTATCACTTGTGATTGTTCTAAGGAGGATTTCCAAAGTGATCAGACATCAGTTGAAACAACAACATATAAGTCTTCATATAAGTCTGGTGATGATGGTCCCGGTGGAAAAAATAGTCGAAAGAAAAGTAAAACAGCCTCTCGATCAAATGTCGGGAAAAATACTGATGAAGAGATTCGCACAGATATTCGAACAGATATTTTAATCGAAGACCATGGATCATGTGAATTTGTTTGTTGTAATAAAGGGCCTGGTGGTGGTGATTTGAGGAAAGTGTGTCCTTGTTATGAACTCCATGAAAAGTACGAAGAATTGAGGAGAAGTGAGCATACAAAACCTCACACAAAACCAGAGAAAATGAAGCCTCGAAAAGAAAGTATCAAGGAAGTTGATGCCGTGAGGAAAAAATCCACGCAAGAACGGAGAAAATCGGAAGGAGAGAAAAAACAAGAACCGGAAAAGGTGAAAAAGCCTGAGAAAATGAAGTCTAGGAAAGAAAGTATGAAAAAAGTTGAAGCCGAAAGGAAAAAATCCACGCAAGAACGGAGAAAATCGGAAGGAGAGAAAAAACAAGACCCGGAAAAGGTGAAAAAGCCTGAGAAAATGGAGCCTAGGAAAGAAAGTATGAAAAAAGTTGAAGCCGGAAGGAAAAAATCCACGCAAGAACGGAAGAAATCAAAAGTAGAGAAAAAACCAGACCCGAAAAAGGTGAAAGAAGAGAAAAAACAAAAGCCACAAAATAAAGTGGAAAATCAAGAAAAGAAGGGAGGATGTTGTGGTAAGTCGAAGCCCAATGAAGAGGAAACTTATCGTAGAAAACCGTCCAATAAGGAGATCGTTTGCCGTAGGAAATCTTCTCAGAAACACGGAGAGTACAAAGAATGTCCGAGAGGTCATGTAAGGACACTTCTCGAACCAACACCGACAGATCATAGTCTCCGAGAAAATCAATATCGAAGAAAATCTTCTGTACACCAAGATGAAATCACGACAATCTACGACAAAAAACAGGAAGAATCACCGCGTACAATAAAAACAACAACACATCAAGAAAAGAGAACGAGCAAAATAGATGATTGTCATTGCAGGAGATCAAAATATGCGACAGGACACAAGTCTACGAGCATTTATGAAGAAAATGATGACATGAGCAATCTGGATTCAAGTACTGAACAGATTACAATCTTAAGTTGCAAAGAAAGTTTATTTCTGAAACCGTCTTCACGAGTCGTCAAGTCACCACGAACCAACAGAGAAATACAGACCGAGCCCCTTTACGGTAACATTACTAGTTTAGCAGCGACCGTTCAGGAACGAGAAGTTGGGCAAGTGAACCTTGAGGGATATCTACCGGAATTTGATCATTCAACAAGGAGTCAAGGCACCACACGGAAATGTCAAATGAATACAATCGGGAAAGTTGTAAGTAGGAATACAGGGAGGTCTTCGATCCAAGGATCACATGTCAAGCCAGCTTACAGCCTGAAGAAACGGAATGTGTCACGTGATCATGCTGTTGCAGATCAGTCAACATCGTCGTTGACCTTTGAGGCTGACCGAAGACGAAACAAATCTGTAAGATATGCTATGGGACTTGATGTCGACGATTCTTTAGAACTAGATGAATTTGGACCGGTTAGATCTGAAAAGAATGCCAAGAATTTCGCAAAAAAAAAATTGACGGTGATAAAAAACGGAGGTCCGAGTGTATGTATACTATCTAGTGGACAATCAAAAGTGAATGAGAGAGGAAGTGCTAAGCAGAATCGTAAAATGTCCAGAATGATGAAAGATGTGATTGTCACCAATACTATGGAGAGGAAAAAGAAAAAAAATCGATCAATTTTTCTGACTCAGTTATGCTGCGGTTATCCAGTATCAAGAGATGAGATAAAATCAGCGTCGTGTAGTGACGGAAGGAGTGAGAAATCAAGCTCTGAAGAGAGCGTGAAACGATCTCCTCGCTCTGCCGTATTGAAAGAGATAATGCCATCTCGCATCTGGTCGGACGATTCCAGTCGGAACAGGTCGGAACAAAATAGCAGTGAATCGACCATTTTCCACCATGTGAATCACAATTATCGTGAGGATGTTGCGAATAGTGAACAAGTGAAAACACAACCTGGAAAAAAATACAACTCGGAATCTTACTCAAAAGAATCCACTGAAACATCGAAGACCAGTCCTCATACAAGAAGATTATATTCTACTGTTCATGAACAAGATGTGAGACAATTAACTTTCCAATCAGGCTTATCTTCCGGTATACCCACTATAAAAACTCGCGGTGGAAATGAAATCTCAAAATCGATTGATTCAAAATCGGGTGGAAAAATTAACTTGAATGTAAACGCAAGTACAAAACTGAATAGAGATGAGATGCTGAATCCCCATTCAACCTACAAGTCAGCGCAATCTTGCTCGAAAACAATTCCTGATAATCTCAAATCAGAAGACGGTGTCATTGATTATACACTCGAGAAAAGTTGTGATTATTCGGTTGCAAAGATTTCTGAACAATCTTCTCTAGATGTCAATGGCTCAACTAATCGAAAAGATCCCAAAAAAACGAACGAAAACAAGTTCAAAACATGTGGTAGAGTGAAGGGATATTCAATAGATATACCACCTGAAAAATCCATTATACAAGATTCCAAAACTACAACATTCAATAACAAGTCTCACACAAATACCAAAGATGAAAGAAGAAATAAAAATAAAGAGAGAATAATAAATGTTATAAAATCGAATAAAATTATGGAAGAAAAAATTCCGGGCACTGAAAAAACGGCAACAAAATCATGTCAGACTGTGATGAGTAATGAAACTGTACTCCAAAATACAGACTATGAAGATGACGAGGATGACTTTTCAGTGAAGACTGAAACAAAAGCACTCGCTCGTGAGAGGCACAAACTTGTACACTCGAAAAGAAACAAATTGGAGTCGAGATTAGAAACTGAAAAGTCGGCGGTGAAAGATGTGAAAATTGACCATCCAGTAGATTCAAAAGACAGTAGAGACAATAAATCACCAACAAATACTTCACTTGAAAGGAGAGAAGAAGCAAGTTTGCAAGTGAAAAGTTCACACAAAAGACACAGTGACGAGATGAAACTTGATGAAAGAGATCACGGAGATCAACAAAAAGATCGAGAAAATGAAAGAGAGAATATGAAGGTAGATTTAAAAATACAAGAGGAAAATAATGATGATATGATGCTGAATGAAAATGAGAGACTTAAAAATGATGAACGCAAAAAATCATCAATCAATCCATCGGAGATGGACTCACTCAATAGTTCGACTTGCTCAAGTAAGCGAGCACCCATCGAAAATCGAACAAATTCGAATACACAAATTGAGAAATGTATTGGTGGTGAAAACACACGTGAATTTCACATAAAACAAGCAAAAAAAGAAGCTAGAATGGCTGTAGACCATGGCTACGAGACAGTTACTGCACTTTCAGATTCGGTTGAATTGTCAGGCCTCGAGGATAGAAAGAATAAGGAAAGTCAAACTGAGAACCACACAGATAATGATGTTACTAGTGACGTCAGAGATACTTCCACACCGACAGATCACTCTGGGGATATCGAACTCAGATTGAAGGAGAGCATCAAAAAGGGTGCTGTATACGAATTGAGGCCAACAGTTAAGAATACTCACCGATATATGAATGCGATCGAAGCAGGTGTCGGAAAACCAATGCAAAGTGAATTGATAAAGATGTCTGAAGAAGATGAATCTGTCAGTACAACAATGTTTTGCGGAGACGATAGCCATCATCTTCCACATACGCGCGACACGTCTTCTGAGGACGACGTTATGTGTACTGCATCAAAATGTCGAAAGTCGGCTAAAGACAAAGATACTCAAACTGAACTGACGTGTAGCAATAATGTTACATTTCTGGCATGGTCAGATGGAGGACGTGGAACGAGTAAACGTGGAGTGGTTTTTTCAGATGCCGATGAGAAAGTGGTATCTTATGACACTCATCTCTCTTCAAAATCAGAGGGAGAATATATACCAGGAGAAACAGACCCGGTGAAAACTAAGAGATCGAAGCTGGCAGAGCGCGATGAAAAAGAGCGTATAGACGATAGTCATTCCAGTTTCAACATGAATATGACACCTTCGCAATGTGCCTTAGCAGTGAGTGTGCATCCTGGTTACAATAAACGTTGCACATGTTCACCCTGTAACTGTGATAATATTTCACATAAATCTTCGAAAAAATCGGACCAAAAAAAAAGTATTGTCAAAACACATGACGGCAAATCGGCTCAAGGTACTATGGTCAAACGGGAATCTGTTAAGCGTTCATCGTCCATTTTGAAGAAATCGGTGGGTAATGAAAACGGTGGTTCGTACGTTGGAGAGGATGACTCTTCGACGAGGAAGTCGGTCAGTATTTCAGATGCAGAACTGAAGAAGTCAGACGAAGACCAAACTGGCAATACACACTTTGGAGGAAATGATGGTAGAAAGTCCGTTAGTGCTTCACCTACAGCTATGAGGAGGAAGTCAGGTGACCAAACTGACAGTGCACATACCAAGGAGGACTACGGGTTGAATAGAAGGTCCAGTAGTAAATCGAGCACAGCACTTCATAAATCAGGTGGAGACCAAACTGATGGTACACACGCTAGGGAGGATGACGGTTCAACTAGGAAGTCCGCCAGTGTTTTACCCACAGATATGCAAGAATCAGACGAAGTGAGAACTGATGCTGCAAATATTGATGATGACGACAGATCGGGTGAAGGAACTCAGAGCAGACGAAGATCTCATCAATCATTCGGAGAGATTAAACGCGATGGTACGATGTCGAGTCCTATTAGAAGAGAAACTATTGAGTCAGATTCTGATAGAAAGCGGGGTTCTCAGGATGATGCACAAAGCTCGGAATCACTTGCGCGTCGGCGTACTTCGGCTGGTATCGGAGTTGAAGAAAACAGAAAAGACTCCGTTCTTGAGGATGAACAAGCGACGGAGGAGTCCAGGCGACGGAGTTCGGTGTCCCAAGCACGTCGGCGCACTTCGGCCAGTATTGGAGTTGAACAAAATAGAAAAGACTCCGTTCATGAGAATGAACAAGCGACGGAGGAGTCCAGGCGACGCAGTTCGGTGTCCCAAGCACGTCGGCGCACTTCGGCCAGTATTGGAGTTGATCAAAATAGAAAAGACTCCGTTTATGAGAATGAAGAAGTGACGGATGAGTCCAGACGCCGAAGTTCGGTATCTCAAGCACGTCGGCGCACTTCGGTTAGTGTCGGAGTTGAACAAAACAGAAAAGGTTCGACCGTTCATGAGGATGAACAAGCGACGGAGGAGTCCAGAAGCCGAAGTTCGATATCACAACAACGTCGGCGCACTTCGGCTAGTATCGGAGTTGAACAAAATAGAAGAGACTCCGTTCATGAGGATGAACAAGCGACGGAGGAGTCCAGACGCCGAAGTTCGGTATCACAACAACGTCGGCGCACTTCGGCTGGTATCGGAGTTAAACAAAACAGAAAAGACTCCGTTCAAGAGAATGAACAAGCGACAGAAGAGTCCAGGCGTCGAAGTAAGTCACTAATAGTAACTGATGCAGAAGAGAATGGGGAAAATGATGAAGAAGAAAAAAGAAACATAGAAAAGAGAAAAAGTTCTGTCGCAAGACCTAATGACCTTCGCAGAAATACTTCAGAAGATGTGCAACGAAAACATTGTAAAGATGGATGTGCAAATAGGAAGAAACGAATGGCTGCTTCCACTCATGAATATACTGAGAAAGACTTCAGAAGAGAGCACTGTAAGGGGGGATGTCGTAATGAGAGGATGGTTGCTCCCAGATTGAAACCTGGAGTGACAAGTATCCAACAGGAACGAAGAGATAGTCGAAAGAAAAGTAGAAGTGCATCGCAATCAAATGTTGTCGATAAACCGAATAGAAAAAAATCACAGAGTCAAAATGAGACAAGAATTAAATCACAAAGTGTTGTCAAGACTGTAGATGAATCTGAAGTGAAAAATAGAAGACCGAGATGTAAATATTGGAAGGATGGCAATTGTCGACGTAAAAGACGACAACCAGTTCCAAAGCCCAAGCCGTATCTGTATGGACGCTTATGTTGCTGCTTCTATGCGTATGTCTCGAGATGATATCGACTGATCGAGATTATCAGTCAATTGTTGAAACTGTAACAATGGCAATTTAGTCATTCATCTATTAAACAAACATTATTACTTCATCTTCAGTTTATTATTCATTCATTACGTCTTTTGGTTTTGGTTTAGGGTGAGAAATAGAATGAATTCAATTTCGATGTACATACTTTTTTCAAATTGATAGATACTTTGAAGACTCTATATATCTAAGAGATTATTGTTGGTGATAATGATGACCATCACGAACTTAACACTAGATGGGCTGCGGATTAGATATTCGAGATATATAGTTCTTCGACAAAAATCAATAAAAGTATTTTCTATTATATCAAAATTTTAAAGTGAACTGATGATGCTAACGATGCACAATGTTGTAAACATACAATCCAACGAGAGAAATAGAAAAAAATCATCTTTCAAATTATTATTATTCCCCAATTGCCTTTGAGATTGATTATTTTGCCGGTCAGGCTTGAAGGAATTGAAGTTTATCGTAATTCCAGATGAGATATGTAGATTAAATATTTAATTCAAAAGTGATGAAGTGTAATTATAATGTGTGATTATATTGCCCACAGCTATTTTGCTGAATAGAACATTCTCAGGTAAATTTTTGGCAAAGTTTCAACCCTAATATTATAACTCCGTTTTTTGTTTCGCTCACAACAATAAGTGGATTGCATTCTCATCTCATCGAAATCTCTAAAGCAACTGAATAAATGACGATAGTCTCAACAGATTGGATATAATTCGAAATATGGGTCTAAATGATTTGTTATTGTACTAGGAAAACGCCATATATGCGTTGTTGGACGAGCGGATTGTGATAGTATGTCGATTTTTCTGCCAACCTTTGCCTACATTCGCCAATTGGGTGACATTCAAGTTATAAATGGGTGAAAACTGCTTCGAGTGGTACCAATTTAGCACATTTTATGTTTTTTATTCAGAATGGCTCACCCGATCAAGCTGAGAATTTTCAGAAATGTGTATCAAAGTGTGATTCAACTTCACACAAAATTTCATTTCTTTCGAAATAAAAATATTTTCTTTTTTTCCGTCGTGTTATTCTAACGGGTATTTTCGAAATTTCGAAAATTCATAAAAAAAAAGTTATCACCCGATAATGCCACAAGAGTATACAGATCTACGTTAGATGAGGAACCATGAATGAAAAAAGTTTGAAGTTTATAGCTGTAGCCGTTAGATCTGTGGAGAACCGACAAAAAAACATGAAAAAAAAACATAAAAATGAACACCAATATTTTTTTCAGTATGTCAAATTGAATCCTCGCAGAAGCTCGTCTGAATTATACTGAGCTATTCAATGTAGAAAATACATTGCTTACATAACATAATTTCGATAATTTACTGGACTCACTGATGTCATCATGTTTTATCAATTTTTCATTCTCATATTAACTCATTCCGTGAAGCTCACACTAGAATCAACATCTGCAAGATGTTATTCAATGAAGGAATAAAAAAATTCGAGCCATAATCATAAATACATCTTCTGGAGAGATTTTCCATTTAATAGATATATGTAACTATACGCGACTATTTATAAGTGTTTTCTTACATCTATTTATTTTCTATCGCACTCTTAAGTACGTGACAGTAAACGTGGTGTAAGACCTGGCTTCCATCCGATAATACAGCCATCTAGCAGTATCGAAACTATACATACAGTAGCGTGAAAGTGGTATTCGCAAATAGCATTTTACAGCCGCAAGGTGTACCAAGATTTTTCAGAACCATCTTGCGTAGGGTGTTTGCGTAGTGATTCAATTCAACGCAAACAAGGAACTAGCGTGTGTTTATTTCTTCGACGGTAGAAATAATTTACAGAGAGCATCTTCAGTAGATGTACGAAGTCGCAATCGAGCGGATATTGAGGAACAGTACTCAAGTTAAGAATATAGTATAGTGACTCGACAGATGAGAATGAAATATAAAAAATCACGCGCTTATATACGATAGCTATGAAGATATAATTTGAATTATGCTATTGTAAGTTCTACTATTATATTTATTGTTGTTTTATCGCTTATTTCGATTGAATAGTGTGAATCTGAAATAATTTGATATTGACGAGTGCTTTGGTGATCGTTTGTTAGAGGCTTGTAAATACGTGCATTAGTAAAACTGTGAAAAAATGTGTTCAAAAACAGAATAATTAAAAGAATGGAGATTACAATATTACTAAATAAGAGGTGAAGGAATTGCATAATAATTCGCAATAAATAGGCCGTATACTCCAAATAGTGACGATTTACTAATTATTGAGGTGAGGCTATTTTCAGTATCTACATTTTATTTCCATCAACTTATTCCAAATTGACCTCGAGATGTTCATTCTACTCTATCATTCATCCAACAATAGTTTGAGGAAAAAATGTAATCGAATGAAGAATGAAAATTACAGAATTCAAACTCAAAATCGTTCTTATATGTTCTTGTTTCAATTACTATAATACGCATGATAGATACAATAATTTTCAAGATATAACTAAGAACTATCACAATACATTGACTAAGACAATATTTCGAATAAAGTGAAGTGAAATGAATTGAATGAAGAGAAGATTACAAGAAATAAAATATGATCGGCTCTACACTATTTTTTTTTCTTCTTTTTTTTTGGTTCATCATAACAATAACAAAAATACTTATGGTTATTGGTTGTAGCATTATTGGTTTGGATTAGGCCTACTATTATAGGATTATTCTAAGAGATCACGCTCAAACAATGTCAATAATCAGTTGTACCTTTTGTCATCCTGTATTTTTAATATATCTTCTTCATATCCCATTTTATTATTTGAGTGAATTTATTTCAACTCTCCAAGAGTTTTTGAACTCATTTCAAATAAAAATAATGAGGTATTTGAATGCTTCATGCTATGATGACGACAGTAGTCACATGATCAATATCAATCGATTTGTGATACTAATTGAAATGGAAGTGATTTCAGGAATTTGATTAATTTGCATTATATATAAGCCATTTATATTCAAATGGTGACGAATGGTGACCAATTGAGGTGAGATAATTTTCAGTATCATCAAATCATTGTCATTATCATCATCATAGTATCATTAAAAAACCCTGGAAAATCTCATGTCATTGATCGTTTGATTCCTAACTATGTTGCATTTTTTTTTTAAATTAGAAAATATCATCATTTGATTTCAGATTTCCAGAAAATATTTCGCAGCGAAATGTAACATCATACATCTGTGGGTTTATTTTACTCGATGCTGATTGGACAGAAGCCAAACATGAGTAAGATTTACTGGATTATTTTATTCCTCTCACACTAGAGATGATCGAAAAAATACATTCAATTGTTGTACATAAAAAAAATGATTTCCATTTGAATGACTGAAGCGATATTTGAGAATCACATCTCTACTCTTCTAATCTTTGAGGACATGATATTTATTCTCTTGGTGTAGGTCTATACTAAACTATATTACAATAACATTCTATTTATAACACGATTTCTATTTTGAACGTAAAAAAAACATCATTAAATCAGGTCTGTATGATACATACATTTGGGTTATAAATGTATTTTTACTATTCAGCTCAATTTGTATTTCTTTCGATCTTTTGATGATCGCATAAAAAAACCTATACGGACAAACAGTAAACTCTTTATTTGCAAGATATTTACATGTCTAGTTAGCTTGGTGAATCACCCACGCAGACAGAAGCGTAAGATAAAAATTGGTATTCTTTACAACAGTCGAAAACTAATTAAAATGGTGGACATTTACTTTGTATTGTTGAAACGAGTCAGGCGCGGAGTGGCAGGGGGTGCTAGGGGGCACCCCGTACTTTTTGACTGTTCCGGGTCCCTTTCGAACATATAATTATATAGACCATATCTATATAAATATTCATTTGTTCACTGCGCAAAGGAATTGTCGAACAAAATACATTACTATAACTATAAGGCAATATCAATTAATAATGGTTCATGCCAATTGTCATGGCGGCTGTCAATAGTAGTGAATAGTAGTAATAATGGTAATAATTTAATAGTAATTCATCGAATAATTCATTCAACAATTGATTATTGACCACAATGTTTTTTCTTATTTCCCTCTAATTGTCACTTCACCAAGTTCACTCGAGTTTCTTATCTAGACCTCACGCAACGGGCTCTGAGGTTATTCAATCATTTAGATCATGGCGTCAAGAACGACAATATATTTATTTGTTCATGAAAAAACTTTGAACATGAAGCACATTATAGAAACATTAATGAATAGAGGAGGGCATGCTCTGAATGAGAAGGAAATCTACGTCAGGTACACGGCAAACATCAAGGTGAAGAGGTTAGTCAGCTAACCTAACCCAACAGCAAATTCATTATAAATCCAGCTTTGAATACACGGCAAACATAATGTTGTAGTAGGCTGAGCTCAAGCCCTTGCAGGCAGCTCTGAATAAGAAAGAAATTTACTTCAGGTGCACGGCAAACATCAAGGTGAGGAAGTTACGGAAAAGTTATGGAAAAGATACGTTTTCCAAACGTATACATACCCAAATAATAATCCATCGCGAACAGTTATATACAATATAAATATTGATTTGTGTCAAGATATGTGTGATAAGCTACTTAAAAAATAATAATAAACTATCACTAATGATATCAAAAATGAACTATCACTTTCTCTAATATAATTATACAATCAAGTTATTGATCATTTCAGACAATCTTGAAACTTTATTTCCTATTTTTACGTCATGGTTCATATCTTCTTGGGTGGACTGAATCAAATATGATTGAATTCGACAAAAAAAAAACATGTAATATAAGTTCAGAACTATATGCAAATTTGTGAAAATTTCATTTCAATTGGATACGATTTGAAATAATTGAAATTTCACACGGAGCTATTCTTTGGACTTTTTTTTTCAAATTTCAAAAATCACAGTCTATGTTTACACTGTCAACTTGTTGCATGATTTCTAGCCAAAGTATAACTCAAAATGTCACATTTCTTATTTCAATAGATTATGTATTTTCAACGACCAAACAGAATTGATACAATGAGGAATTGAAAGTTCCACGCAGTGTTTTCATTATAGGGATTCAGCAAACTTCACTAATTTTCTCCCTAAAAAACGCCCAGGACAGATTTTTCTCAAAAACAGTTGGGTTCTATCGTCCATGGTTTTAGTCTGGTATTACAATAATATGTCTAGAAAAAGAGTTTCAAGTCGAATTGGTACATTTTCTGACGAAATGTGATTCACAAATAAAGCACAAAACACACATACCAATTTCAAAATTCAAAAAAGTCAGATTTTTTTCAAAAATATGAAAATGGAAGAATGAAATGAAATATGAAAATTCAATCCACGCTACGCTCATCTTGGGATTGTTCTGGTTCAGACCCATGTATAAGAACAATATTTGATCACCAATCAAAATATTTGTAAAACTTAAACTCCGAATGAGATAATAAAACATTTAGCCCATTCATTAAAAACTAAAAGTAGATAACATGCATTTGTCATACATTTTCACGTTTGCAGTGTTTCGTTACGTAATTTTGTTTCTATATTTTCTGTTCAGCGCTGGAAAATGGCAAAGGAAACGATGGCAACGGATTTTACAATCAAGTGATACTGAACATAATTTACAAATGTTACGGGAAAATGAGACAGAATGTGACGTCAGCAATGAACGGTAAAATGTGCTTGTAGAATTAATATAGTACCTGATTAGAGTAGCAAGATATGGTTAATCTATCACGGGACAACCGATTTGCATTTATTATTTTATGATCAAATGTATGTATTCCGGTTTGAGAATAATATGAAACAATCATTCCTTCATTATTGTCAACACGAGCTATACGGTATTGAATAATTTTCACTCCCATTAATTTTTCATTTTTGAATATGGAATGCATTAAAAATATAATTTGCTCTTTCTGAAGGTGATTTTTAAGATTTGAGATAAAAATATGTTTGGAACTGTGTCAATTTATTTCATAAGGCATGGAAATGATATTCATAGTTAATCTGTATCAAGAACCAAAAAGTCAGGAAATGAAAAAAGATACTGTAAGCAAAATACAAATCTCCCATTTGAATATATCAACAATGAACTTGAAATATTGAATAGAAATGAATCACATTCGAAAAGAGTAAGAATTTTTTCATACACAGAATCAATCCAATTCGATACTAAACCATTTACTATTTCAAGAGTCCACGCAATATTTCTGCCCTGTCGTTTTCGACGGATATTCATGCTGGGACGCCACTCCAGCCGGTAAAACAGCTCACCAGCCTTGCCCACATTTCGTCACCGGATTCGACCCAACACGTGAGTATATTTTGAAAAACACTTTGTGAAAAAATCTGTCTTCTGACTAGACCTAACAATGAACATCGATTATCATTTTGAATGATTAAAATATTAAAATACTATTATTTTTAGCAAGTTTTTTTATCATAAAAAAATACATATATTAACATACTATAGACCCACAAATTAAAAAATTCTAACTTGTCTGCGAGTCTATCAACATTTTTAATAGTAGTAGTAGTATTTTTTTTTTTTCAAGTTCTTTATTTATTTAATGTACATGACGTAGTTATTTCTAGACCCACTAAGCCTCTAATTTGGTTTGTCTGTAGGTCCATTTTAATAAATAAGTTCTTTTTTATATTTCTGGATCACGTACATAAACTAATTATAATATATGTAGGCTACATGAAGTTTACATTCCGCTTTTAACTTATAGTAACCTCTTTTTTAACTGAACATTATGTTTACAATTTTTACGAAACATATTTATAGCAAAAAATAAGTACCGAGAACACAATAACAGAAATATAGAAGATAATGTTCAGAATATAGAAGAAGATGAAGAAAAATACAACATTTCATACAAGTTGCTCTAATAATAATTAATTTTTTAATGAATTTTCAATTTCTGATATTTTCTGCGAGGAACTTACTTCCGTTGACAAAGTATTGAACATTTTTGAAATTAAAAATCTTTTGGTTTGAGTACCGTAGTTATTATGAATATCCTGGGGGAGAGCAAATCTGTCCATATATCTAGTTCGAAAGATTTCTAGTAGTAGTAGTAGTAGTTATTCCTTCAACTCTCTTTCGAAGAAATCGGTACACAATTCACATATTTTACAATATAACATAAATAGCATCGCAATTAAGTATGTTGAAGTGGTGTTGAAGTTCATTGGTTTGAAATAATCAAAATGTGGTGGTAATATCGCCCTTGTGAGGCCCCGTCCAAACGATCCTACTTTACATTCTAAGCCTTGGGGAACATTGATTTTGTATCAAGTTTCGATGTTATTAAAAAATCAAAAAACAATTGAGTATGGCAGTAAGCAATTATTCATGATTCATCAACGAATTAGTAATTATAGTAAATCGAACAAATAATACAACAAATAATGATACATTGAAAGATTTCAGATTGATTGATACGGAATTGATATAAATCAATTGAACTTTCACCACAATAGGCCTATAGACACTTCAACACATAGATATAGTAACAGGCGCGGACTGGCAGGGGGTGCCGGGGTGCGATCGCACTCCGGGCTTTTTGACTGTTCCGGGCCCCTTTCGAACATATGATGTAATTATATAGGCATCATCTATTTGAATATTCATTTGTTCACTGCGTGGAAGAATTGCCAAACAAAATACATCACTATAACTATAAGACAATATTAATAATAAATCATTATGGTTCATGCCTTGTCTTTGGCGTCTCTCAATAGTAGTGAATAGTAGTAATAATAGTGATGATTCAATAGTAATTCATCAAATAATTTATTCAAAAATTGATTATTGACCACAATGCTTTTTCTTATTTCTCCCTAATTGTCACTTCACCAAGTTCACTCAAGTTTCTTATCTAGACCTCAGGCAACGGGCTCTGAGGTTATTTAATCATTTAGATCAAGGCTTCAAAAACGAAAATATTTTTCATGAAAAAACTTTGAACATGAAGCACATTATAGGAACATTAATGAATAGAGGCAGGGCATGCTCTGAATGAGGAAGAAATCTACGTCAGGTACACGGCAAACATCAAGGTGAAGAGGTTAGTCAGCAAACCTAACCCAACTGCAAATGCATTATAAATCTGGCTTTGGATACACGGCAAACACAATGTTGTAGCAGGTTAAGCTCAAGCTCTTGCAGGCAGCTCTGTATGAGGAAGAAATCTGGGTAAGGTACACGGCAAACATCAAGGTGAGGAAAATACGGAAAAGTTATGGAAAAGTCTCCATACCCAGATAATAATCTTTCGGAAACAGTTATATACAATATAATTATTGATTTGTGTCAAGATATGTGTGAGATGACCAGTTGAATAATAATAAGAAAACGAATTACCGAATATTTCAACACAAATACAAGTAAAATTAATAAGTAATATGAATTTCGAATATGAAATTGAATTATTGAAACCATTATTCCCTTGGTTTTTTCTATAGGTACTGCATTCAAAAGATGTCTTGAAAATGGTACCTGGTTTAGCCATCCGCAGTCCGGTAAGGAATGGTCCAACTACACAACCTGTGTCGATGTGGACGATCTAGAAGTAAGTGTCAGCAACAACGTGACCAAACGTGGAGGACTTTTGTGTTGATTGAAATATTTTCATGAAGTGAAAATTATCTGTCCAAATTTCCGCTATTTTGTTGACACGATACAATCGCGACATATGCGTAGTGGAATAAGTGAAGTACATAAAAAGTATTTGTATGAAATGGACACACTTTGGTTTTAAGACCATCAAGTCACTGTCTTTGGGTCCCATTTCTAATTGATTGCACTCATTGATCATGGCATCAGCTATGAAATAAATCGATGGTTTTCTTTGAATCGGCTACCAAACTCACATAATATGGGTAAATATTTCACGTGATGTACAGCCACGATAACTCTATTAAATGTGGTTCATTCTTGTAATTCAGTGAAAAAAAAACAAAGAAATATTTTCCGAATTTTTCTACTCAATATTCTCCTCAGTATATATAGGCCCTATAAATATATATGTATATATATATATATATATATATATATATATATATATATATATATATATATATATATATATATATATATATATATATATATATATATATATATATATATATATATATATATATATATATATATATATATATATATATATATATATATATATATATATATATATATATATATATATATATATATATATATATATATATATATATATATATATATATATATATATATATATATATATATATATATATATATATATATATTAGGCTAATCTTTGAATCATTGAAAATATTAAATATTATTAAACAAGACAAATATTAGGATATTTCAAATATTATCATGGAATCTCTTGCAGTTTCGTCAGGTTGTAAACCGTCTCTACGTGACTGGCTACTCACTTTCCGTGACTGCACTCCTCATCTCTCTGGCCATCTTCCTCTCGTTCCGGTAATCAACAGCTCAATTCACAGCATTGCAAGTTTCAACTAACTAACATGAAAAAATGCATCTGGAAATAATTGCAGTTTTGCTACATTGCTCTTCAATGTTTATGAAATGATCGTATGGCATTAATTTGATGAAATTTGATTGATTTCATTGCTTTTGTAAGTACCGATAGTATGAACATCACTGTAACAATACATACATACATACATACATGTTTGATTTATAATTTGATATCGACTGCAGACCTGATATATCAAACTATATTTTGTCCATCAATATCAAAACTTGATCGAACTTGATTGAGACTTTATTGTTCCTCAATTATGGCGAGAAATTCTTCTTTATTTTTTTTGTATTATGTATTATGAATATTGTATTTGATATTTTCATGATGTGTAGCAAACTGTGCTTGGCCATCAGTCTGGCTTGGGCAGCTGAAGCAGTGCTTTGAAATGTAGACCCAGAATTTTCCAGAATCACGTATTTTTGTAAATGATGTTTCACCTAACGTCACTAAAAATATAAAAAAAAATTAATTTAAATAATTATTATTTTATGTACAAATAATTCAATTGAAATATATTTCAGGTCTCTACGTTGTACTCGCATCTCGATCCACGTCCAGTTGTTCGCTTCGTTTACTTTCAATAATGCACTGTGGATCGCTTGGTATTCACTCGTGGTCGACGACAGCGATACAGTGAAGGAAAATAGGGTGAGCTCTCAAGTACAGTCAGGGTCAAAGAAATGATGTTCAAGGACTTCAAAAACTGTGGAATTGAATATGATTTTCTCACTTGAGTATTTGGTCATCTTATACCAGTATTGTATATGAAAGAAGAAAATCCATTCTCAATTTTTATTTGAAAAATCTCGAAGGATTTCTATGAAAACAATGCCATTGTTGACCATAGTTGATTGTATTCAGATTCATATTTGGTGAAAATTACATTATGAATCTATTAAGCTCCACTGTGAAACAAAAAATATTAAACAAAATATCCAACACGATAAATGAAAAGTTTTACAGAAATCGAGGTAAAAATGTCATTCCCATCAGGACTTTGTGGCATAATTATTCTTTATTCAATCTCGACCACCGATTAGTCAAACAAATATCAATCCGAATAACCATCCTCTTAGATATGGTGCCAAGCATTACACGTTCTACTCCACTACTTCATGGTGTCGAACTACATGTGGATGTTCTGCGAAGGTCTGCACCTCCATATCGCCCTCGTAGTTGTATTCGCCGCGGAGAAGAAAGTGATGCGATGGTTCCACGCAATCGGTTGGTGCTTACCGTTCGTGCTGACGACCATTTACGCTACAGTTCGTATCTTTACCGAGAATACAGACAGGTAAGATAGGCCTACTATGATACAGGTACAGGTACTGATAAGAGGTGATATAATAGATATTCTCATCATTGACACAAGGCACATGTTCAAGAAGAACTTTTCATATCAGACGTCAAGTTCAATATGTTGTCAGTGTTTTGCCATAAGGGAATAACGATTTTTGAGAGATACAGATTTTCACATCATTTTGTTTGATAAAATGTCCCGCATCTTTTCTTTCCTGAAGGGCTCATCTTCACAGTGATGAATTAGAAAGATACAAGCAGTTTGAGAATGTGAAATTGTCCGTTCTCTCATACGTCAACTGCCAAAAGGGCTGAACTCCTACAGAGTAATGGTAAAAAGTTTGAAGGGCCCATCTGTATTGTAGGCTTCATGATTATCTGCCAGAAAGGCCTATCTTCCATGAGGCTAATGGAGAATTTCTGTTTTTGTGTCTTTGAAAGCTCTTCCATGCATCCATTTATAGATGTTGTAATTTTATAATAGTAGCTAAATCCAACAAAGTATCCATAGATTACTAGGAAATTATTTTTTTGTCAATTTTTGGTATCAAAAGATGGGCAGAGCATCGGAAAAAATGAAATTGCCTCTTCTGAACAATTTCAAAAATAGCACTCAAGCCCCCATGGCAAAACGCCAACGATGTGTTTTCCTCTCTGCATGAGAGTTTACGCACAATTATCTCTCGTACAGATGTTGGATGTCAGACAGTCTGTCCATGTGGATTCTCACGGCCCCCGTCTTCATATCGATGCTGGCCAGCACAGTATTCCTCATCATCGTTGTACGTGTGCTGATCACAAAGCTGCACAGCGAGTCAGTGCCAGTTGGACTGCACAAGGGAGTCAGAGCCACCTTGATACTCATACCGCTGTTCGGTATACAACACTTGTTGTTGCCGTTCAGACCGGATCCAGGAGAAATCGGTGAGCACGTTTACCAGGTCTTCTCGGCCGTGGTGGTATCACTGCAGGTAATGTACATATGGATATTGTTTTTTAAACTACTTAAATATGAAATGGTGAACAAAAATAGAGAATAAATTAATGTTGTTCAGCTACCTAGTTTACCATCTGAAGGTGGGTAAAATGAAGTGCTACATGTGTCATACATTTATATAGTGGTGCATTGTGATTCGTTTCATCGACTCCAGAAAATGTGGATTTAATCTATTCTCAACTATGGTAATAAAGAGAGAAAATGAAGAATATCAAATAATTGCTGCAGCGGGAGGCTAAGAAGTATCATGCATACTATGCGATCTTTACGAAGCCAGACGATAAAAATTGTAT
The DNA here is from genome assembly GCA_964007535.1 of Brachyptera risi. Classification (NCBI taxonomy): domain Eukaryota; kingdom Metazoa; phylum Arthropoda; class Insecta; order Plecoptera; family Taeniopterygidae; genus Brachyptera; species Brachyptera risi. The sequence goes on from OZ023328.1 coordinate 48,462,161, forward strand.
ACAGGAGAAGTAGAGGAGCATGGAAATTAAGGATTAGAACGATAATAGAGTATCCTACTACAATACCTATATGTATGTGTATTTCAATGAGAAGAAATTATGAGAACAATTTTCATCAAGTTTAAATTTTGATATATTACTGAAATTCTATTTTCTGAAAACTGAAATACACCCATGGCAAAGGCTTGTGCACTCGAGAAAAACTTCAAAATTTTTATCCATCAGGTGGAAAGTTGTCATCAAAGTGAGCAAGAGTTTTTATAACAATTTTTTTTTTGCTTTTTGATAGACGTCAATTGATTCAAAGTTGAATACACTGCACCAGTAGGCTGCTGGACATTTCAGTCATTTAGGCTGAAAGAGAAGAGAGAAATAATTAATGCACGATGAAAATAACTATGGGAGAAATGTTGGTATATACGTTGATTGATTAATCAATCAATTGTGTGCATTCAATGTTTTCCTTGGTAATATATTCATTCAGTTCCATCGAGTTTATTATTCAATGAGAAAGAGTAATGAATGAGATGAAAGTGATATGAATGAGGTAAGATCATCCTCATGATCAAACATCTTCAACTGTTTCTCAGAAATAAATTATAATTATGTATTCTCTGGAACCAAATGAAAGAACCAAAAATTATGATAGATGCAATTATTATACCGTACTGAAACTTACAAATTTCAAATTAATATATGTTCATTTTAAAATTCTAATCAATTAGAGTTCAGCCATATTCATAAGAATAACCCTCTAAACTCCCACAAATTCATTGTTACAAATAAAAAACAGCACAGATTTGTAACGTCTACTCACTGCACTTGGCACGTCCCGGAAGATCGCATATGGACAGAGTGTCGCTGAAGTGCATGCCGGCTGGGCAAGCTGTCAGCTCGGCTTTACCGCCCTCACACTTGTAGTAGTGGGTGCAGTACTGGGGGCGGGGGAAGGCGCCGAGGCGGGTGGAAGTGTCATGACCCTTGGGGCAGCCAGCTCCGGCTGCGGTGGCTCCGGCGGATACCAGACCAATCAAGGCCAGGAAGGCAAATAAGACGGCGATGAAGACTGAAAAAGACACGTTTTGGCTGGTGATATTTTTAAGAGTAACAACTCACAGGATTTCACGAAATGGAAAAAGTATGATACAGAAATTATAATCTATTATTGGTATCTAGAATAAATGTTTGTTGAAACGAATACTGAAATAGTTGATTTCAAAATTATTCAATATTTCTCGATGGCTTAGAGAAGATGAAACATATTCAAAGCAAGAAGTTAGAGTGAACCGGAATCAGAATTACTTGATATATTTGTGGTAGCAAAATCGAAATCGGAATTTTTATTCCAAATTCCAAATTATTCCATATAATATAATTATATTAATATAATTATTATTTATTCCAAATTTTTATTCAGTTTCAAGAAAACGGTGAACAAAATCGAGATCATCGTCAGTGGAATCGAAATCATAACTTTTTCATTAATAAAACAAGAATTTGTATCTTTCAGTCTTACTTCTACAAGTTATTAGAATTTCTGTTCTCATCTGTAGATAAAGCTTGTATGTGGAACTTGGCATATTGGCCGATGGTTAGGAAATGTCGAGACTACTACCGATACTAATGATACTACTAATACTGAATAGAGGGGGTTTTCAGTAGGGCCCTGCTAACACTACATTGCAAGACCTGTTAGTAATATTGCTTTCGAACAAGTAAATCTTCCGTCGGCATATGAAACGTTGTAAATCTAGGCCTACAATTTTTTTTTTCATAATTGGTTTAACTTTCAACTTGCATATTTTTTCTGTCAAGTCTTATCAGGCTGGTTAATTACAAAATCCAAATTTGGTACTGCTATTATTTTTAATGATGTTTAAGGTATGAACAGCTTATTTTCTTCACATGGTTACTAATATATACATTTCATTCTGAATGAGATCCAACTAGGTCATATATAATTAAATAAAAGTGATATGAATGTAAGTAATGGACACTGGCTCATAACAATATATTGTATGATATTTTATGACCAACTAATATGACTAGATCATCAACAAAGTGATGATGAGCATACCTTTCATTGTGAATTACAGCTGTTAGTTTGTTGAAGTTGAACAGATCTGCTAGTCTTGTCTAGTTTGATCAAACTGAGTTTTTGGCACGCATAACAAGTTATCATAAGAAGTTAAGAACCATAAGTTATCAAAGGTCACGGAAGTGATGAAGAAGTCAGATCATTAGTACATAAATTATGGATTCACTGCATCATATTTCAGACGTTTTCTGCGTATCAACATTTTTTTATCTCACTACTTGACCCATCATAGAAAAAATCTTATCAGGATGTGCATAAAAAATATTCATCATACACATTTTTCAATTCAATTTTTGCTTTGTCTTTGACCTCGGCAAACTACGGGGTACATTTAACTCCTTCAATAGCTAGTTTTGTGTTTTATGAATGAATACTGATTGCATGCCTTCGCCAGATATTATTGTAACATAATTCATATGCTGGTCGTTGTATTGCTCATAAGTCATAACTCATGAGTAGCTCGAACAATAATGAGCTGGGCCTAATTCTTATTTTTTTCGAACGGTACAATAATTGATTTGATCTCTGAACGATACAATGCCCCAACGGAATCATCATTTCAAATATTGAAACGATTCATTATTTCTCCTAGGGGTTCTGTGTGTGCTGCCTCTTCTGTTTCGCCAACGTTGACGTCCATTACGCAATCCGAAGGAAGTTGTTTGTTTTGGGCGCCAGGAAAGACAGCGCAACCGCAACTACAGTGCAACAAACAAACACAATACAGAGCCAATCAATGAGTAGAGTTTGAAATGAACAGTTGAAAGCTACACTCTCGATTATACGAGATTGAAAGAAATTATTCTGATTCTGATTTTGTATGCAATGTCCGCCATTTATTTTGGATTTCATTCATAAAGATTATCGAAATGTACTTTATTTTTTAACAATATATTTTTGCTTGGATATTAATAGGCTGTTGTTCAAGCTTTCACCCCACGGACTCTCACGATCGTAGTTATCAAAATAGCCTACTGTACTAATTTGATTGTTTAATTTTGTTAGCAGTACAATTCTTTAGTCTGGTTCTATATTTCCACATGACTTATGTCAATACAGAAATTTGATAAAATACACGTTCCGAATTTGGGCACGTGACTTGACAACTTGCACAATTGACGACTAGTGATTGACCCGCCCACTAACATCACAAAACATCCAATCAAATGGGCTGTTTGTTATGTAAGTAAATTGACATTGCCTATCAGAGTATTCGTGATTAAAAGCTAACCAGGCGGCAGCACTGTCGAAGTGGGCGATTGGCCGTCCGGAGGCAGTTAGGCCGAGATGTAATGTTGGTGTATGCTTACACACATTATAATTTTAATTAATATTGTAGTTTTGATGATTAATCATTTCAGTAATTTCAATTTTGTAATTACACATCAATTAATTTGTATATCATTTGAAAGTATCTGTCTCCGCCCAGTTCACTAAAACGTCACCAGATGTCAGCCACTTTGCTATTAATCTTGAATCTCTAAATGCCCACATGAAGTATATATCTAGGTGGCCTGCCGATAAGCCACGCCTACCACTAGTGGTCAATTGAGTTCTAGGATATGAAAATAACAATAAGGAGGCCCAGTGTTCTATTATGAATTTTATGATAAGTGGTATTGCCAAAGAGGAATATATGTATAGAACCTGTACCAGAGTACATGTATAGCAAATAGCGTACGCATATCTATGAGAGGAAGAAAAATCACCACATTCTGTGTTATCAGTCACCATTCATCCTAATACTGTTGAAATTTTGCCAGTAGAGTGGAAGTACAGTCTCTACTTTATTCCACGAGAAGAGAAGACGAGAACCAGCCACATACTAGAGATGTAGTTACTTATAGGACAGGACAATCACTAAGATCCTACTTCTTTTGTTGATAAGAGTAGAATGGAAATAACTTTACATAACACAAGAGCTTAAAACAATCAAATATATTTTATTCATGGTAAATAACAAATGAGGTTCACACAGTGATGTATATGTGAATCAAAGTGGGGCATCAACAATAATCTACTAATAACTAATTCACATCAAATATGCCCATGAGATGAACTTTTATGAATTCAAAGAGAATAACAAGAATATAACAATTGAAAAACTCTTTTCATAGGCCCTAAACTCTCTCTCAAACCATCATGTATTACACGAACTGAAGATCCAGTGGGCCCTACACTTTTTATTGATTTTGATACTAGGAAAACGCGGGATTTGCGTTGTGAGATGAGCTTAGAAGTATGGAAATCTAGAATGAAAAATATTCCGTCCGCTCAATCCACATTTACGGACCTTGGATTACTTCAAACGTTCAAAAATTTCACCTGCAACTTGTTGATATTTATAGTGCTGCAACCTGTTGCATATAGGCCTACACTTTGCAAAACCAATTGATCCAAATATTCAATAAAATGTATACTTTTATTGCGTTTTCTCTGTTATTTCTTATACGATTGTTGTAAAAATCTCTGAAAAGGTGTATAAGTATACCGTATTGTTCATATTCAGTGAAAATTTTAGAGCTTTTGAAGAATTCTTGTTTTTCAAGTATTTTTCCTCCTTTTTATTCTTGAAGATTTTTCAAACTTTACGATTATTTTCTGGAAAAACCTTCTGACCGATTTTTCTGAAAAACAATCCCAGCCTATTCTGGTATGACAGAGATATGTGGGAAAAGTTTCAAGTTGATAGGTAATTTCTCCTGACCTGTATGCCGCGTGAAAAATTACAAAAAAAAAAAAAAAAACCAAGCCCATTTTTTTCGGTAGGCCTATGTGAAATGGAATCTTCGCTACGCTCATCTGAAAAATTATATCGTTTCAGAATACAATGTACCACAATCAATGATCGAGGAGGCTCTTACCAAACTATCTCGAATAGTCCACTTCCTGAAAACTGTCCACTTTTCATGAATGACAAAAAATTTCCTGAAATCATGGAAGATCAATCTGACATACCTCACACAATCATGTAGGCCTTCAATATTTTATAGTTGGCTATACAAACATTTTATACATTTATATTTTATTCACTCTTTTGTGAGTTCTCACAACACTCCCAACAGTATAGGGCCCTAATACTAGGCGTGGACTATTATTAATTGATTATATGTCGACGACGCTACGTTTGACCGCCATCTCTGGGAAGGAACTTGAGGCACACACTGTTGATGCAGTAACGCTCGCCAGTTGGGGGTGGCCCGTCATTGAACACATGGCCGAGGTGACTCTTGCACTGGAAGAAAAACAATGCATGGTTCTATAATTGAAGACAATTGGAAAAAAATTGTGGATTATTTTATGGCTGTTCCGGTGTTCAATAATTTGGTGTATTCCAAATGTTAATTTTGAAAACTAAAAAGTGTTCTCAAATGGTAGGCCTAGGTCCTATGTTACAGATTGTAAACGAAATACCGGTACTTATATACCGGTGAAACATGAAAAATTCGGTCAGTAGGCCCACTATCAATAATAATTCATGAAATACGCAAAATAAATGATACATTTTTACTGTAGTCTGTGTGTGAGTGGAAATTATGGGATGAAATTGTATGAATGGTTGTTTGAAATGTGTGCAGATTGCAAATAATTGTCAATACTATAGACGCATAGGCCTAATGACAAATAAATAAAAAAATGAATATTCATCAATACCTTAGCCTATATGATACATTATTGATATGATACTGCTACAGTAGAACCTCTTTAGTAAGTTTCTCTGCTCTGTGTTATATTTACCACCCTAGTAAGTTCATTTTTCGATCTCATCCATATGCTACCATACGTTGAATAGTTTCTGCAATTGATTGTTATTGTTTGGTAAACGACCCCACCAACGGCTAGATTATACGGGGGTACGGATGAGCAGTCAATTATGTAAAAATGAAGTAATGATGAGTGAAAAGACCTTCACAAAAACAAATACCTTGTGTGGGACTCGAACCCACGCCCAATGCTGACTTCAGTTTCCCAAACGCTGCCTCAGTTGACCGAGCTTCCGAGGGAGCACTTTCTTTAGGTTAGTAAGTTTTTCACTTGAACAAAATTTTCTGTCTGGTCCCCTAAAAAACGTACTGGAGGAGTCACACTGTGATACTCAATACAGTGAAACCTCTATGCACCATCCCCGGATCTATCATTTTCCTGCTTGTATAATTCATTATTTCTCATCCCACTCCTATATAATCAATGTTGAATTTTCCTGGATGGATCGTTCTCCTGCATGGATGGTATTATTTTCCCTGGTCTCCTGAAAAACGATGGATAGAGGTTTCACTGTACCGGTATATTGAATCTGATGGCACCATTTGTTTTGAGTTAATAAGTAGGCCTACTGCTTCTACATCAGTCTACTATCGGTCACAACTCACAACACATGAATTAATTTCTTGCTTTGAATAAATGTTCTCCGCGTTCTCACCTTGGCGCATTTCACTTCTATACGCGTCATGCCGTGAGACGCGTCAGGGTGACGTTCCACGTTCGACGCGATGCTCGCGCTGAATGCTGGCCAACCACACCCACTGTGAAACTTGGACACGGAACTATTCGGAGTAAGATAATATATAAATGTAGATAGATGGCAATCTGTAGATTGGCTTCGACATTCTTTAGAACCAACTATTAGAACTTTCGAACATCTCACATGAAATTGTGACAAAGAAGAAGTAGGTAGTTTACCTGAACAGGGGAGTAGCGCAAGCGATACACGAGTAGGTGCCAGGAGCAGAGTGGTCAGTGAACTCGCCGCTGAATGGCTGTAACACATACACTATATATATGAGTTTGGCTTTGGAGAATATACAACGTAGGCCTACGCGAAGAGTCACAGAAGCCTATATTTTCAATATTTTTGTCCAACATGAGCCCATAATTACGTAATCACCGTTATTTGTTCACACCCGAGGTCAGACTCACATTTTTCAACATTTTTTGTTCATATTTTTAGACACATTTCTGTTGATTGAATTGAAAATGGGCCTATTTACAATTGGTATCAGAGTTCTTTCTTATGAGAATATTTGGAGACTTATTTGAATTTTTTCAAGATTTGGTTGAATTTTCTATTTTTTTTTAAATAATAATAATTCTTTCATTCTGTGGAACATGATACATAGGCCTATGTTATAGAATACCGTATGTCAGTTTCAAAAAGGAAATGAACAATACCAAATACAAAATACAAAAATGTTTTGTTGAAACTAGTTTCATTGAGAATTTCAACCATCCGATCCCAAACAAACATAGACCTTTGTATAAATGTTTAATTGTTGATCAATACGTACACACGTTATCATGATTGTGTATCATACTTGTTCGATTATGAGTAGACCAAACTTTTGATTCAAACTGACGAGCCTGTGCTTTTAATTTTGTCTCCATAACAACCTTCATGTACAGTGAAACCTCTATGCATCGTTCCCGGATCTATCGTTTTCCTGGATCTATCATTCATTTTTTCTAGCCCCACTCCCATATAATCAATGTTGAATTTTCCTGGATAGATCATTTTCCTGGATGGATGGTTTCATTTTCCTGGTCCCTTGAAAAACGATGGAAAGAGATTTCACTGTATATCTATATACTATGTATTATATTCAATTTACGAACCGGCTCAGTCCCGCTCAGTCTACAAACGGCGAACTGTTCAGGCGTCAAACGTTTCTTCCACTCATCATCATTCATCTTTGACAAATCTAGGCTGCTACCTGCACCAGCTGGAAAATAATGATATGGTTAGGTGTGAGCTATGTAACTTACCGGCACATACATAGTCGTACGATATAGGCTACAGTCCCATAGTCTGACTGTTGAGCAATAACACTTCACAATATTTCTCGAGCCATATGGAAATGAACAAAGAATGTTGCAAATTTTAGAATTCAAATGATAGCTAAAATCTCTCAAATCTTCAACCCTGTCTCTTGACAGTATTATTAAAGATACAAATCAGATCTTCTCTAATGCAAGGGCCTACAACTCATCTCAATTGACAACGCGCAGTCTACGCCCCATTGACGTCACAAATCAAACCGTCCATTTAACAGGGCTGTTAGAACTGTAGTCAAATTCGAATATCCAATCGGGGTATCTTCAAATGACCACAAATGATACGGATCCAACTGGCCGGCTGGTGGAGTCACACCTACTTCGAGTCGTCAATTGGAAGGTGATACAAAGAAAATAAAAAATGGTGAGTTGTAGGCCTACAACAATATGAATAAACGATAATAACGATATGCAACAACATTAACAATGATTTTTTAAGAATATAATAACATTGACCCCCACACAAGTGGCAGGCAGTAGTGACGTAATGTCCCAGGACGCTTGATTGCATTGTGAAGTGCAAGCAGGGGAGCAAAAGATCCCGAACCGAAGTTGTAAGCTCATCGAAAGTATCGAAGTATAGCCATCGTGTTGAGGTGAATGCGTGGGGCATTTCCTCTGCTTGCCTCCCGTACTCCAAGAATGCATCCTATAGACTTCACCTACGCGGCGCTGAGCGCTGGATACGTAAAAGTATAGACTTAAGGCTACAGCGGCGTATTCGCTCGCTCTGACGGCCTCTGACGCGTCACAAAAATAGTATTGATTCAATTTTGAAAAATATGTATTTTTAATTTGTAGGCCTGACAAAATCAAACGATTGCAAATTCGAAATATTCTCATGATACCATACTCATATGGAAGTAGGCCTATTTAAAGTAAAATACCGGTAATTGATTTTTAGTGGTGACAGAGCTGTGCCGTAGCCTTGAATTTGTATACCTGTAGCTAGTCCTGAATAAATGCCACGTTGCTATCTTATATCATGAAAAATTAATGAAGCAGACTGTTATCTACCAATCAAATGACTTCAATATGTAGCCCCACTTGACTGAAAATGAAATGATTCAAGAAATCAAGATACTTCTAAATTCCATCTAAATTCGACATCGAAGTTTTGATGCTGGTACACTGTTTGCAATTTTTAGAATATATTTTTCAAAATTTTGAGCCTTCTCGAACACCAGGGATCAAATATGCTTAGGCCTACCTATAAAAAATGTGTAAATATTGTACATAAAGCATCACCTACCGGATGAATGTTTATATCTAGCAAAGAATGAGGTTCCACTGTCGTATGTCAGTATGTTCTTCGCTGCTAGCGGACCGCACGATGTCAACAAAGGTAGCTGGACATTAGACGTGACAACAGGTTTTAATAACAAACATTGAAAAGCGGTACGGAAAGAAAACAAAGATCTTGCCATTGAACAATGAAAATTAATAATTGATCTGAAATCTCAAGTTTCACTGTTACACTTGAGCTCAAATCTTCAAATTCGGTATCAAATCAAACTCAATTCAATCTCAGTTAGGCCTTAACCCTGTAATATTTCATTTTCCAAAACAATATGCCTATATTATGTAAAGCCCTTAGACTGAGACCTGTTTTAAATTACCTACTTTATTATTGACATTAATTAATGACTATACAAATTTCATGAGATTATACTGTTATCGTAGAACTCCCAAAGTAGGCCAATGACAATGATTAGGCTAAATCAAAGAGTTTTTCAACGGGTTAAATGATGCAAATTTGACATAAATAGTAGCAACACGTGTTTTGACATAACACAGCTGATCACAGCCATCTCTGCGAGCTCGTTCATGATGACAGCTGAGGATTTGCTCGAACTTCGTAATGGCAGCTGCCGTGGAGGAATTTCAATGTAGCTACAAAATAATGATAACATAGAAAGTTATAATTTACGAAGAACAAGTAATTGAGTCAACAGGTAAATAATTTTGTTTCAGAGAGTATTTTCTTCAATGTGGTCGTGGGTTGTGAGCTGTTTGGATGAATTTGGCTTTTAGGGCCATGTTCAAGTCGAAAAGTTAACCTTTTCTGGCTGTACATAATCATCACTAATTAATGTGGAAAGTCCAGCTGGAGTATCTAGTTGTTCACTATGAACTCAATTTGTCAGCTATGGTTTGAACCATAAAATTAGAGTTTTGTGGTTCATGTGGATCTTTCCAGCTACCTTGGGTAACTTGTAAACCTATCCATCACTCCTCATCATCTAACCTCACCATAGAAAAAATCGGTTGATAACTGAACAGCACATTTATCGTACGTTCCATCACTATATTTTGACTTTTCGCCTACTTCAGACATTGCTTCAAGGCATTGGCAATACTTCACCGTATTTCAGACACATGGATGAAACTGTTGCTTGAAGTTGAAGTTAACTTATAACACTACCGGTACGGTGGGTTCATAATTTTGAAGTAATATATTTTGTATGCTTCTCATGTTATTTCCCAGGCAGCTATACGACATGACAGCAAGTCAAACAAGCCTCAAAGAAGTGGATTTGGTTAGTGCTACTCTAACCTCAATCTCTTCGGATGAAAGCCGGCCGAGCTCAGTCCAAACTGTTGGTCGTGATAAAGATGCAATCAGCACAGAACAGTCAAACGTTCAGACAACATCAAGTAAGTTACTATAATGAGAATCTTTCTTATTTTTCATTGTTTTCCCTTTGCATGTAGTAGTCTATATAATGCTCCACGTAATATTTTAAGACAGTAGGTGATTGTTGAGACCACTTGATAATACCAATGAGTTTGATAATGCCACCGTACCAGTAAATTGTGGTGTTATGCAAAGCAAATTACAAACGCGTTCAAGGCATCCTCAATCTCCATAGGCGTTGAATTTGCAATCTCAAAACTCAATGCCCAGACCTACCTGGAGTCGAGTAAAGATACCAGATTACTGTTATTATTTACTCTTTGTTTTATTTTCAATGACATCGAAACTTGATAGATTGTTCCTCAATAGAGGCTATAGATGAAAGTTTTAGGCCTAGGATTGTTTGGGCAGGGTACCATAAGGGTTACTGCCCCATTTTGATCATTCAAAACCAATAAACTCCAACACCAGGGCTGCGCTGTTTGTGACCATAATTTTCTGCCGCAGATAAAAGTATTTCAGTTTACAAAAGTTCGAAAAAATATATTTCAAAGGATGTTCGAGATACGCCCACTTCTGCTATTTTGTTGTTTCTCGAGTGCTATTTACACTGTCCAATTTCCTTTGATTCAAGACTTGTATCCAATAAATTATACAAGATATTGGAAGGTTATTTAGACTATTCAATACATTTGATCAAATGATGACGTTTGTTTGGTATCTAAGAGGCCGTGCATCATAGCTGTTTTCTCAATTCTCATAAAATCTTTGATGGAAATAGGACATGCTTTAAACGAAAAAAATGCTATCCAACCTTCTAACCGAAAATGGGAACCGCTAGTTTTGGTACAATTTTACGATTATACTATCAAATAACTGTGATACAAGTCTTGAATCAGAGGAATTTGATGGGAAATTGGACAGTGTAAATGGGGCTTTAATCCACTTACTTATATCAAGTGTGCTCTTTTTCTATCACGAGCCACTGCTCTGAAAATATCAATTTTGGTATTTGATTGAAAGTTTAGGCATAGTTTAGTTGATACTGAACATTACCTAAATTCTTGTTTTCTGATGGTCACCATGACTGCCAATATCATGATCCCATCAACTTGAAAATTCACTGCCTCTAGATATCTGTTGTGTCTGCCAATCATCAAAATGAAAAAATTGTTCAAGATCTTGCAATTTCAAAAGGGTAGAATGCTCTGTACCGGTACAGTAGTTATCGTTGTTTCATTGTATTTTAACGTCTCGCAACATCCATCCGTGATAACAGTAACATTGTTATTCTAATCAACTGTCTACACTTTTGTTAACGTAGATGAGGTAGAATCAAGTGCAAAGATTTCTTCAAAGCATTTGAAAAGGAGGAAGTCTCACGGATCAAAGCACTCGGACAAACAATGTACAGAGACTGCTCAGACTGACATTCTTGCAGCAGACGATTGTAGCCAAGATGCAGTGAAGAATGGAGAGGATGGGGAAGATTCAACCCCTGCAACCACGCACCATGCAATGCTTGGGAAAACATCCGTCAACAATTCTATTCTGGACGAGATATTAAATCATAAGAAGAGAGTAAGGAAATGTGACTTTCTTCTTGATATAGCATCTGCCATAGCCAAAACAGCTGAATATATTTCAATTTCAATTTTGAAGAAAAAACAGTATAACCATGCTTCATTTCTGTTTCTGAGTAAAAGTAATTTAATATTCGAACCAATTCTCTACTTCATTGTTAATTTTAATCAATTGACAGTTCAAATTGATTGTTCTGAACACAATCTACTTCTGTACTCATTAATTACCCAGTTACCAACATTCGTACGCTCGTTTTGTCGGCAGGTTACTGCTTTCACATGTGAATTCAAGGATAGCACATTCTGATTGTGAGAATCGATTCAACTGGACTCGTTTAACCTCTTCCTCTCTTTTTTTCCAGTGCCTTCTGGAATCACCAGAGATAGTCGATTTCATCAGAAGTCGAATGCAAACCTCCTGACCATCTTTAGGATTTAGAATTGTTGTTGAGAATTATTTGTGTCAAATCTGAAATTGTTGGGAGGTCCTCAGATATACTTGACTTATATTTATATTTTCATCATATTTATGTATGAAGAACATTGTATTTGCAAATTGCATAACGTTAATGAGGTCTTTGTAATAGCGCCACTCCCAAAAATATTTTCGGACACAATTCTGTGTGAACAGTATTTTTGATTATAATATGTCATTAGAATTGACGTTGAAAAATCAATGTGGCTCTGGTATGTGACATCACAAGTGTCTAATATCATGGGTGACATTATTTGATTTCTTATATGATACAAGGGCACTATAATCAGTTTTCGTGTTTGTGAGAACGCAACAGTGCTTGTATTCACAAAAGAAGCTGAAGCTGAAGAAAAAAAATATGGCAACTAATTTAACATTGAGTGGAATATCAATTGACTATAGTTGTAGTAGTGGTATTAAGGGAGTGTATTTCGGTGTTTTAAATGGAGAAATACATCTTTATTATTTTTTCCATGTACACAAACCAGCAAGAGTGAGTGGAAAGTTCATCAGCTCCAAGAGAATTTAGGCTCTGTACATTATTTGACATTCAATTTCTCTATATTCATTCAGTTTTAGGAAAATATGTAAATTATCTCCATCACATTCTTGGTATCCATTGACGACCGGAATTATCATGAAACTGATTGAATTTACAAAAATGTAATGTTATATTAATTGAAGACCATAACATTATTTCAGAGTCGATTCAATTTTTATTCAGGTACACTGGTTCCTGAGTATAGAAAAAGATTGTGAAAATGGACTTCTATATTTTTATGAGCTCCGTGCATGCACCTCCCAAGATAGGAATTGATAATATCTTGATTTGTTAACAACCTTAATGCATTGAATTTTGGTATTCATTTACTATCCACCTTTTTGTATTTTATTATTCATGTTTACGGTGTACCATTAGGCCTAACCATTATCCATTTTCTATTCACATTGGATGTGAACTCTGATATGTGGCCCATCATGCATTATAAAGTTTGTTGAGACTGAAGTTATTAAAAGCGTTTCATAAATACTGTATGGCTTATTGTTGTTTAATTTCATTCCCATCATTTTCTCAGATCCAAATCTACCAACACAGAGAAAACGCTCATCACAGATCACACAATGATGGATATTAAATCTGTGAAAAGATCATCAGCTTACCTTGATGAATTGAAGATCCAGTCACATGATATAGTTACTAAGAGGTAGCATACAGCTATAGTGCAATACACTCATGTAATGTCATTTCTTCAGATCTATTCATATTTCCTCAACATTGCTTTGAAAAATTGAACAAAATGTTATAGAAAATGTTGTATTGTAGAGATTGAATTGATTATCGTATAGTTTGAAAAAAATATATCTTGATCGCCATATCTGTTACTGTCGACAACCCTATACTTCCAATTGAACTATTAATTGATGGAAAAATTATATATTTGTCAGGGTGCAATAATAGCACTCACAGCAACCTGTACCATTGCGACCTTCATCCGTATAAGTTGGGTGCAAACAACCTATAGGCTTCTGTCAAGTGACGTCACTGATTGTTGAAAGAGACGGACATCAATGTCCACCAGTTGGAATTGACCAATCAGAATATTTGGTAGTCCACCAGTTCGCTGAATTGCTATGGCAACGATTGTTTCTCATTTATTACTTGACAAAAGCCTATAACTGAAGTTGTAATTGATGAAAACAATTCGGAGGCCATTGTTGTCCACCATATTACAACAATATGTGACATCAATTGAAAGAAGTATACTGTTGAATATCACTTTTTTTCCACTTGAACTTCGTGAAAAATACTTTCATAGTTACTTTCAGAGCTAGTTTCTACACATTCACATTCTCGTGTACCCAAAATAACAAACTGGAATCCACAATTAATAAACAAAGAAACATACCAGTATCAGCTACTCATTATGGGTAATCATTCAATCACTCGATGTCGAAACATTGGTCGGTGTGAGTTGGAATTAGCATCAGAAACTATTTTGTAATCACTCTAAATACATTAAATTCAATACATTTTGTTATATCTATGATATCATGATGCTTAATGTGGTTCAACTTTAGTTTATTATTTCTGTCTATTGTAATATACCCATTCCAAACCTTATTGGAATTCAAATATGTGACTCAACAGACCTCAACAATATAGAATTGATGAACAAATGGAGATGAGTTGTTTATTGAACTTTTTTTTTTTCATGACTTTGGATTTTTTGTAGATGTACCTACTGTTGGTATACTCTCCAAATGTTGTGATATTGTGTTAAATATTTTTGTGAAATAACAGCATGCTCAAAAGTCAAAACAGAGTCAAGAAACACGTGTAATTTACATGTAGACCTAATTATGATAAGCCCAATTATCGAACAAAGTCGTCACATCCGCTATTGATTCTCTAGGAATTGTCATCCAACATAAAATTCCTGAATAACTGTCCTATTACACACACACACAAGATATTGATCTTCAGCACAAGTTTCACGAGTCTTGACACATCACGTGTCCTATTGTTAAAGTCTACCCGGTTATCTCAATCAATTAATGTGAAATCGATTGATTCTCACATTCTTTCATGAATGGGAAATCCGTTTGATTTTGTTGACAACCGATTGTCCGGTTTTGCGTAATCACATAATCGCGTAATCATACTTCACGCAAATTTGATTCATTTTCCACTTCTACTAATTGCATCACTTTTTATTTCTATAATAAAATTGAGCCTGTACTCTATACACTCTTCAAACACTACATTTTTACCTCGTGAAATGCATTATATTATCTGTAATGCAGATTTTATCAGAGAAATCACAGTAAATATATGTCAGCCACTGTATTTTTCTCTTGTCATTCGGCGGTATCACAATACTAAATTGATTGAGATTTTGTTTCACTGAAAAGTAGATAATATAACAACGATAACATATTTGTAATCATTGGCATTGAAATAACTTATGTATTTGTCAGGTAAGAGATGACGTGATCGAATAATCTTTATAAGATATCTGTAAAGAGTTTATATAGGGTTGTATTGCTGAGGAATCATTACAGTATCATCAATGTTGATAAGTAAAGCGCAACCGACACACAGGATGATCGGTGAGTTATTAATTCAACCCAATTCAATTATTAGCATTATATTTATTACTGATAACATGATTTATAATAATGATGCATGCAATTTTGGATGTGTTAATCGTTATTGTGAAGTTTTTGAATTGACGGTTAGTGAATCATTCATCGAGGATGTTTGATTGGATGGTTCGAATAATGAAATAATCGATTTAACAATAATATAACAATAATAAGTACTGTTTTGGAATCAAACAGGTGTCGCCACCAACTTTGAACTGCACTTATTCCCTTTGACTTCTAAAGACTATATTAGCCATGATAAACAATACCTAGCTCAGTTATTTTCAAATGTCACTTATACCAGTTGGTATCTGACCCCCTCAATACATCACAATAATTCTGTTCCAGTTGTAGGTATTTGAGACGTCAAACGTCGCATGGTTTATTCGACAGAAAAACTCATCTAGTTATAGCAGTGGTGTGCGAACACTACAACGGGATCTGACTAGTTTACTATTTCCGTGTTTTTTTGTATGAGATGAGGCTGCTGATTTTCCAAAATCATATTTCACGAAATTAAAATTCTTCTTGATAAAATTGTGGTCGCATTTTCAAAAATTGAATCGGTTATACAGGTTGTTATGAGCGGAATGGAAAAACATATTCAAACTTGAACTAGATTTTAAAATTAGATTTCAGAATTAGATTTCAAACTTTTTAAAAAGTTTTTATTCGTACTATTTTTTCGTAGATGTTGGCGCAGTTCTGATACATTTAGATACAAAAAGTAAATTTGATAACTTCATTCATTTGACTTGGCCCATGAGTATAACAAGACATTATAATACTGTTTATATTGTATTGATATGTCACCTATAAGTGCAGCTGTAGAACTGTAAACAATTAAAAAGCTTACAGTGGAAACCAGATAAATTGCATTGTGATCTTTCAGATATGGTAATTGTATTTCAATTGATATTCACTTTTACATTTTCACCGAAATTTATTATTTATACACGTTTTCGGGATCTGTCATGTAATAATCTAATGAGCGTAATGTGGAACTAATGATCCCACAAGTGATTACACAATTCCTCCTTCATATGGAAGAATTCAAAAGCATATTTTATAGTTTTCAACGCACAAAAACGTTTCGTACACATATAGATAGATAGATAGATTTTTATCCACAGTATACATTGAATACAATGTTATGTTTCGTCAACAACTCAATGAGGTTTATAAAGTTTACTTTTTATCAAGTTTACTCACACTATCTTCTTACAGAAAACGTCAGTATTATAAAATTCTTCTCCCAATAAATATTGCCTATAACCTTTTTTTTTAAACAAAAAAAAAAGACTTTTCAGAGATGATGTCTTGAGGTGAAGCGTTAAAAAACTTCACACCGTTATTGTACAATCCGGTTTCATATAGTGCTGTACGGCGAGGTTCAGTTATTGGGTTCTGTTTAAGCCCAGTGTTATAAATGTGCTCAGCATTTCTCTTGAACAAATTGAAATTCGTCCTAACAAAACACACAACTTCTGAAATATCCAAACAGGAGATTGTTAAAATATTCAGTTCTTTGAATTTACCCTTGCAACTGTCACTTCTCTTCATACGTAGAATTACTCTAATTGAACCACAGTCTTGATTCAGCCTGGTTATTTGGTGAAGATGATGGGAATATTACTCAACGATGAAGAGTTCAACTCATATCTCTTAATATTTTGAATTATCATCCAACATCATCGCCGTGATGATTAACGATTTTTATCTTTAAGTTTGTCAATTGATTGCACAATAAGTTGCGAATCAGTGCCATAGCAACTACTGGATTACATTTCTAATCTTCACTGATTACTTTTCATTATAACCATGTATTATCTCCAGTAATGAATAATCCCATTCATGAATGTATTACTGATTTGATATTACTGTTTCACACTTTTCGTGTGAGTCGTACTCGTGCGTGTATGTGTGTAGGTTGTTCTGATCGCGATGAACAAGAATAAAAAAATGAGATGAAATAAATGAGATTTGATCCAAACTCCGATCAAGTTATAGAGTATTGAATATAATACCAGATTAACCTATATATGTACGATTAGATTATGATCTTAGGATCTTCTGATTATGACTATGATTTATACCCTTTTCAAGACCATATATAATCATGTCCTCACTTCCATTTACACCTTCATTGCTCATAATATTCCGGTATATCTGTACACACATACCTAATAATGAACCAAATAATGAATATTCCTGAAAAAATGCCGGTAGTCCATCAGGCTTCTCTCAACTAACCTGATCGTTATCATAGAAACTCGGCAAACTTGTGAACAATTACGGATAATAAATTGGTGGGAACTACAGGAGAAATAATAATTGAAGTATCTTTGAACAATAAGTGACTTCACTTGACGGAGGCCCATTCTTGTTTTCACAAGGGAATTGTCATAGTCTAGCAACATGGCAAAGTCAAATTTCACTCGTATTTTTGTATTGCCGTGGTATCATGAAATTCATGATTTCATGATTATGATGTTGAATGTTGATGTTTGAATTCATATTTATATTATCATTCATTCTATATCATGATCAAGTCTGTTAGTGTCACTACATCGTGAGGTGATGCTGTTTTTCTGCTGTTTTTTTTGTATTATTTTTTTTACGTCACTTAAACCTATTGATGCTGTATTGACAATCAAAAGACTCATGAAACTACACAGATTGCTTTGAATGATTAAATGTCCCAATCTCAAACACAGAAGAAATATCGGATGATAATGAAGACGTTTTATTAGTTTGAATAAACTCAATTCAATCCTTTTGAAAATCAATCACACAATAACTGATGGAGATAATAATAACTTATAACTTCCAAGAGAGAAATTGTATTTAAGAAAATGCATGTCGATAATAATTATGATGAGATACATACATTATGCCTGTCTCATTATCTACATTCTGAAGATATAAGTTATACTTGAACTTTAAAGATAATTGTTGGATCTCTCAATTCATTAGCAAACATCGTGATGCAATATAAATAAATACATTTTGTACACATTGAACATTGTATTCACATTATATATCCATACACTTCATACTATTCATATAGTTGTTGAATGTGATGATATTGATTCTTTATTACTATATATATTAGGCCTACATCATTATCTCTATTATTCATTAGTGTTGCATTACTATGTATAAGAAATCAAGAATAAAATGATTCAAAAATTAAATCGAATCGAATTGACCATTGTAGATCGTCCGCCCTCGTGATGTCACAAAATATAAATAACCAATCAAGTGGACAGTGAAGCAGGGAGAATAAGGAAATAACCAATCAAGGTATCCGAAATTTCCCCTGCTTCGTATAAGTCACGCCCATCTACGATGGTCAATCGAACTTATACACACTCATGGATTTTCACCAATTATACTCATCCATCTCTTTTCTCCTCTTCACCAGGTTTGCTGGTCAGTGTCATGGCAACATTTGCCCTGGCAACGGCCCAGTACGAGTGCCCATTGATTGATGAGGGCCCCGTCATTTACCCGAACGAGAACAACTGCACCACATTCTTCCAGTGCCTGAAAGGCGAACTGGTCGAGAAGAGTTGCCCAGACGGTCTGCAATTCAACGTGGAGCTGAGCGTTTGCGACTGGTCGTGGAATGTTCATTGCGTTGAAAACGTAGAAACGTTGATATGGAATGAAAGTCCAAACAATACCATTCCAATCACGCAACCACCACCACTGTGTCCGCCTCCAGGAGTCGAGGTCAACGCCACTGTATTGACAAATCCCTACAACTGTAGTACGTACTGGTTCTGTGAAAGCGGTGTTCCTCACGTCAAGGATTGTCCGCCAGGACTCCATTTCAATGCGAGAATCAGGGTATGTGATTTTCCTCTAGCTGCAAATTGTAAAGAAATATCATCCATCATCACTGCAGACCTAGAAATTCCTTCTTTCGGAAATGAACTGAATGCTGACATCGTGGAAGAATTTATTACTGCAACTGGAACGCCCCCGATTTGCCCACCTCCTGGATCTGGAGGTAACGTTACTGTCTTCAGAAATCCATACAATTGCAGCAACTACTGGTATTGTGACAATGGAGCAGCTAGACTGAGAGACTGCCCTCCTGGGTTGCAGTTCAATGAGGGAAATGGAGTATGTGATTATCCCTGGGCTTTCCAATGTATTGAAGAACCTCTTCCAGAATCGTTCGTAATGGAAGTGGATGAGCTGATGATTGAATTGAATTTTGATTTGGAAGGAGAGTCTGGAATCCCGATAACTCAACCGCCACCACTGTGTCCGCCTCCAGGAGTCGAGGTCAACGCCACTGTATTGACGAATCCCTACAACTGTAGTACGTACTGGTTCTGTGAAAGCGGTGTTCCACACGTCAAGGATTGTCCGCCAGGACTCCATTTCAATGCGAGAATCAGGGTGTGTGATTTTCCTCTAGCTGCAAATTGTAAAGAAATATCATCCATCATCACTGCAGACCTAGAAATTCCTTCTTTCGGAAATGAATTGGATTCTGACCTTGCTGAAGAATTTATCACTGCTACTGGAACTCCTCCAATCTGCCCACCTCCTGGCTCTGGTGGTAACGTTACTGTCTTCAGAAATCCCTACAATTGTAGCAACTACTGGTATTGCGATAATGGTGCAGCTAGACTGAGAGACTGCCCTCCTGGTTTGCAGTTCAATGAAGGAAATGGAGTATGTGATTATCCCTGGGCTTTCCAATGTATTGAAGAACCTCTTCCAGATAGTGAGATCATTCAACTGAGCTCCATGCTTATGGAGGAAAACCTGATTTTAAATATGGATGAATACGTTATCGCAACTGGTGAGCCCCCAATCTGCCCTCCTCCTGGCTCCGGCGGTAACGTGACTGTCTTCAGAAATCCTTACAATTGCAGCAACTACTGGTATTGCGACAACGGTGCAGCTAGACTGAGAGACTGCCCTCCTGGCCTCCAATTCAACGAAATCAATGGAGTATGTGACTACCCCTGGGCATTCCAATGTATCGAAGTACCTCTTCCAGAAACAACCGTGGTACCAGACACAACCGCACAACCAATTTCAACAGTTCTGTCCGAAATAATTGAGAATGTGTCTTCTAAACTTGATTCGGATTTCAACGAGGAATATATCTTCGCTACCGGAGCTCCACCGACATGCCCACCAATAGGAAGCGGAGGAAATGTCACGGTCTTCCCGAATCCGTACAACTGCAGCAACTACTGGTACTGTGATAACGGTGCAGCTCACATCAGAGATTGTCCACCTGGCTTGCAATTCCACGAGGAGCTCGGCGTATGTGATTTCCCTTGGGCTGCCAAGTGCGAGGCAATTGACCTACCAGTTCTGTCCGAAATCATTGAGAGTGTGTCTTCTAAGCTTGAATCGGATTTCAACGATGAATATATCTTCGCTACCGGAGCTCCACCGACATGCCCACCAATAGGAAGCGGAGGAAATGTCACGGTCTTCCCGAATCCGTACAACTGCAGCAACTACTGGTATTGTGATAACGGTGCAGCTCACATCAGAGATTGTCCACCTGGTTTACAATTCCACGAGGAGCTCGGCGTATGTGATTTCCCTTGGGCTGCCAAGTGCGAAGCAATTGACCTACCAACCGTACATGACGACACATTCGAAGCAGTTCCTGTAGTTTGTCCTGAAAGTACTGACGAAGTTGTACATCTGTCAAATCCTGAAGATTGTGGAAGTTTTTACAAATGTGGTGACGATAAGATGCCAGTTATGATCAAGTGCCCACCTGGCCTTGAATTCAACTCCGTTGCACTCGTGTGCGACTATCCGTGGTTAGCTTTATGTTCAACCAATCAAAAATAGGCTCTTATCAATGTTTACGTGCAAAGATAATGATCAATGTTATTAATATACAATCATGTTTCCTTGTGATGTTCAAGTGTTTGTACTGAAGCAATAAAATGTGGTCATCTGAAATTTAATAACGGATTGTTTAATAAAATGTTCTGTTCTGTAGAAGATATTCTGACTTTTTTATTTATTATTAGGAGAAATATGTTTTTCACCGACTCATTACTTTGTATGATCTTGGAATAAAATGTATAACCAATCTGATTCATGTGTCGCTTAATTGGTTTCCTGATAATGAGAAAAAGTCAAGTATAACAATTTCATCTGATTCGTTATCACATCAAGTGTCGGAAATACCAACGGAGAGTGACTCTAATTGGTAGTCGAGTGTTGTTATCGTCATTGTTAACTGGACTAATTGTTCACTATACGGTTGAACAATTCTACCTGAACCATAATACTAGATCTTCAGGCACATACTATTGAACTTCACTAGTTCCCGCATTCATCTCACTTTTTGTGTCCTTATGAACCATTGAAAATATAGGCAACAAGCATGTTTCATTTGGATTTGTCCCATAAGTTCAACTACCCTATTCAGAACAGTAATATTTCATCCCTGGACTTTTTCACAGATCAATAATTGACCATTGTAGATCGTCCGCCCTCGTGATGTCACAAAATATAAAAACCAATCGAGTGGACAGTGAAGCAGGGTAAAATAGGAAAATAATCAATCAAGGTATCTAAAATTTACCCTGCTTCGTATAAGTCACGCCCATCTACAATTGTCAATTATATGAAAATAACGGTGTAACTTCATTCAAAGAATCTAATTGATGTATATTGAAACATCAATGAATCGTAAATGATAATGAAAACTGAAACCAGATGAATAAATCACATTTCCAATGAAGTGTTCAGTTCATTTGTTCAAGCATTAGTACCGAAGATTTGATATATGGATGGAGTGTTTTTCACGCTTCACCAAAAATACTTTGATTCGAAGCCTCAAAGTTTTTGATATAAAATGATCGTTAAGTTCATCACGACTATTGAAAGATTCAATTATTGTTGTTCGAATTACACCAAGAAGCAATAGCACTTCTTTATTGGTAAATTGTAGAGATTCAGTTGGGAATATCATTCATATTATTGATATATTCAAAATGATATATTGATTTTCCAAAAAAAAACACGAGTTGACCCTCATCTGTGAGTTGATGAAAACAAATAACAGGTGTAACCATGGTGATAACAACTATAAACTGCCAGTTAGAGCTAATTACAAGTTGGTTATCCCCGGTCTTAGTCTTCTATCATCATAAATCAACGAAATAATACACCATGCCACAAAAATCAAACATTATTCTGAGGGAGAATAAATTTCACATATAATATAAATCAATTCATGTAACATTTTTATTTGCTTATGACTTCTTAAAAATATCATAATTTATTATATAATTTATCGATTGTTTATATCACAGTGACTGCAGTTGAAGAGGTGGTGAATACGTTTACAAGAGTGCGACAGTGACCTTGAGAGAAGTACGGCCGAGAATTTACAATTTTTCATTACAATACTATATAACATTGAATAATTACAGAGTTGTATTCACTCCATTAGTGAACATTTGCAGTTTTTTTCAGACGCATTGGACAGAAGCTTCACAGAAACAAATAACATGAGAAAAAGGCATGAAGATTTTAATTGATTGACAAAAACAAACATTGCAGAACCAATTAAATTCATAGAGGAAGAATACCCCAAATCATAGTTGATTCGAGTTATGACTGTTGTACATACATTTCAAATTGTTTTTTCAAAACGAATTCATAGCAAATATAAATCATTCTGAAATATAGCTGAGTAATAATATTAATAATGAGCGAATCATTTCATTTATTAATATAAACATTCCGTTCATTGTTATCAACAATTGTTGCGGTAGAATTGTATGATAGTTCGAGAGGGTTGAAATGTGAGTTGTTCTGAGAATATTTTATTCTCATCAATTATTGGAGTGACAAAATTAGCGATAAAAACGTGAGATTATATAATCATCACCATAATTATTTGATATTGTTTTGTTCAACAATCTCTCAACGTTCATCAGTAGAAAATGGTTCAAACAATACAGATATCTCGATTTTTTTCTTGAAATACTTCCTCGAAAAAAAAAATGTTTCTGATGATACATTTTGAAGTTATCTGTTATATGAATGATTATCATGTGATATTCTTGTATATTCTCCATGGTAATTTCATGAAAAATTCACTCCACTCCACAGTGAATTGTACCAAGAATAACACAAACACAGTATACAGAATGTACATTACAAATAATTGAACAATCATGTTTTTCTCCGTCACAGTCCAAATGCATCATGAGTTTAATGATCAGTGATGAACATTCGACTCAATATTCTATTGTCCACCATTTACAGGTTCATTTAGGTGCATTTATGATAAATATAGCTGATAAGAAAGAAGAGTGTCTACTGGCTACAGTAAGCTACAGTGACTATACAGTATCGCCCATACATCGATAATGGAGATTGTTTATTATAAAAGTGAGACAGGGGCGTTATTTGGTATGAGTCCTGAGAAATGCAAAATTGATGTTTGATTCATTATTCGATATTTTAAATTCACCCACTGATGATATATTGATGATACATGATGATACATGATTATCCCCATTGATGATACATGATGATTATATCATCAATTTTGCAAAAAACTCGTCCATTCCATGAAGGAATAATTTAACGGATAGTTCAAGCATTCAACTTCTAGGCATCAGTTAGCTGTGATGAAAAAAAATATCGTTACACGATCATATTTATATACTAAAAATCTATATAGTCAATCATTCAATTATTTACAAGGAATGTTAAATTCACCTTGGCGAACAACTTTGAAACATTTTCAATATTTGAACTTTTTACATTTGTAATTTCGTTGTAGTAACTATATTACTTTCATATCATTCACAGAATCTTTCTACTATTCTTTGGATAAAATAATCTATCGCAATAGCAACAATTATCTGTTTGAAATTACGAGTATATTCCTCATGGAAAAAAGGTGATGAAATTCTCAGTGGAAAATTGTTGTGACGCTTGTCGACAATGTAGAACATTGTGAAAACAAAATGTCCGATCTTTACAATGTCATCACATTATCGGTCCACGTATAATAGTGATTGAAAGTTGAAACATCCAATTGTGTTTCACTGTTCTCTTATCGAATGTGTTTCAATATGACAAACTTTTCACAATGAATAAGTTATTATACCTTGACATCGTAAAGTTCTAATATTTTGTTTGTATACTGCTTCACTTGTTTCCTCCATTCGCATCCCATTGCAATGTTTCTTCTAGTCTGATCTCTCAAAGATGGCAATTTTTTTTTCTTCATGAAGAATTATTCCAGTGATCATCAGTATTTTTCACTCCACACCCACTTTCACGATCTTCACTATTACCGTTTTAAAATGGTGTTCGTCTGTTGTTAATTTCTATCACGATCAGCACTCTAGAATTATTAAAATCCGTTGAACTTAAAACAGTTCTTGTAATAGTTTCATCTGCACGTTGCATCAAATTAATTATTTAAATCAGATGAAAAATTAGGAGTCCACTAGAAAATAAATATTATCCATCGATTTCAAAATGATTACACTGTGCACATTTCTGAGTCCTCAACGCGTCTCTTATTTTCCTAATCGTTGCTATTTTCACTTCTTATCACTTTTCATGTCCTTTTCCCTCATAGTCTCTGCAGTATCAATCGTAGAACGTAGATTGGTGCATATGTTGGTGTCGTTTACTTGGTTCGTGAATTGGTTGAACTAATTGGTGTTTCAATGGTTTCTATCATCTGTCATACGCCATACCATGCACCATTTACACACATATATACAATATTTTCGTACTGATTTTTCAAAATTTTGTTGCGCTGTACAATTTTCTTGATTCTCGAAAACGTGATCGAGATATTAGGTCGATGAAGTTCATGTTAACAGTTTCAACCATATTGGATGAATTGTATTATTGAATGATGGTTTGAAAATTAATATCTCAGACAATAGTTGGCAAATTTGTCACGAGTCAACAAGAAGTGGAAGCAGTACCAACCCACCGAGATCATACGACGTCACAGATTATAATTATACCGTTCATATAATTAATTAGTGACTTCTTGAGAAACGCCCTCTGTAGTAGTTGTTTACAAGACTTTTTCACAGACAACAACGCATCAGATCCGAGTGTTGTACTTCTCAGAGCATAGTTTGCAGGAGTACAGACTATTGTACCCGCAATGATCTACAAAGCTGATACTAATTTTACTAGTATTTGCTAGATCGCTCATTGTTAATCATTGACAGAAAATGATTTTTTATTGTGTCAAAGACTTCGATTTATGATATACATGGAACGACAGAAAAAGGTCGTCCACCGTGACAAATGAGATGAAAAAAGGTCATAGCTTTGATCGTGACCAACTCTGATCCCGATCAAAGTTGCTATAAAGTTAAACCGATCAACTTTGACACTGTCTCAAAGATAATAATAGATTTTACTAAAAAAAAATGGAAAATCAAAAACAATGGATAGAAATATGGTATTATCTCTATAACTGTCGTAGCTCTGAGCCAGATCAAAGTTATGACCTTTAGTGAATTTGGCCCCTGGTATTTTCAGGGTATTACGTATTTTTTTTCGAACCATGTTCAGAATGAGAAGAGCAACTGAAAGCGATAGATCCTCAAGTTTTTGAAAGATTGAAAAGTTGACAAAGTTCTCACAATAATATAGACAAAGACGACCTCTTTCTTACGTGTGCATGTACAAGTACGTATAGATATGGCTCTCCGATCTTTTACATTATGCAAACAGATGGGACCTATCTTTTATCGTAACCATGGGATACAATTGTTTTGGTCATTGTCTTCAACAATGAGATCAGATACAACAGCAGTAGAGGTCATAGCCAAGGGGTTGAGATGGCAATGAGCGATCTAGAATGCTTACGTATCATTGACTGTACCTCTCAGAGCACAACAAATGCTTTTCAACGACCCCATCGGTATCGCGATCTCGACCGTGATCGACTCTGTGAAGAGAAAATAATACAGGTACGTTTATTACAATGGTTTTTGTGATTTATTTTAGGTTGAAGATGAGATGAAGTAATTTGTTCGTGGTCAATATTGTAGGAAACATCCTGGCATCATCCTAAAGACTACAGAGGGAATATTTCCATGCCTAACGCCATTAACAACATGGACAGGCAAGGCGTGATAATCTACATTTTCCGTTTGATAATTTCTTCTCTCCCCACTGAAGCTTTCTTTCTAGAACTCATCTCTCACTAATCGGAAAAAAAACTTATGCAAATGATTAGAAGAGAGTCAAAGATCACGAAAAACTGATCCTTAATATATATTGAACTTTGAACTTCAATCACCATTTTCAACAATAAATGGTCCAACAATTGACGACTCGCAGTTTCCGCCCCCCTTGACGTCACAAATCCTACCGTTCAATCAACAGGGCTGTTAGAACTGTAGTGAAATTGAAATATCTAATTGGGGTATCTTCAAATGATCACAAATGATACAGATCCAACTGGCCTACTGGTGAAGCCACGCCTATTTCGAGTCGTCAATTCCATCTCGCTCTTGAGACAGTCTGTACCAGAAATAGCGACGACTTGAAAATCACGTATCCGTCTGTCCGATGACTAGACCTCGATCTCAAACTTCTAGAAGGAAAATCAATGCATGTCTCTCCATTGCTGTATAAGAATCAAACTAGTACGAGTTATTACAAAATCGTGAGAGAGAGATCCTTTTATTTGGCACCTGAACATGCATTCATGAGTGACGACAAGGATCTAGCCAGCTACTACACAATAAAATGATATAATAGATAGTCGAGAGGATAACTTAGAAATAATATGAAGAAAATGAAAAATTCAACGAATTCAACAATTGAGAATGAAGATGGTTGAAATATTAGTCGATGATTAAAAATATGAATGATTTTCAACTAAGTTATTATAGTGATTGGAGTTATCAATTTAAGGATTAAAGTTGTTGATCGACTTTAATACAAACTCCTATCAAATTTCATATTTTGATAGTGAATGAAATTCAATTGTTCACCATAATCATTCAATGATTTTTGTTCTCCAATAATTTAATCAGTACTCTGTTAATCCACCCATGAACTGTCATCAGTGATTAGCTTACTGTATCAGGCGTGCTCGACATGTTCTCGTCACTGGCCATTCTCCTCATCCCTTGGGAGGTTGTGGTGGTGCTGAAAAGAGAGACGAGAATGTTATATCAATCACTGATAAAGATGACAACCATGTCCACAGAGATTCGTAGCACATAGTTTGATGCGACAATCGAGCAGGTAGCAGCATTGTTGAAATATTAAGCCATGACCAATTATGTTTATGAAACAAATTTACATGCTTAGAAATCACACCTGTATGAATATTACCGTTCTCAAATTCGTTGAGAATATATAGAAATGATAATCACGCAGAGAAATGAAAATCAAATATGAAGTTCAAGTATGGAAATCATTTTCAATACTTTTGAAATACATATGCGATTATTTTTGGAATACATTTCAGCCGTTTCATTGTAACATTTGTGATACCAATAGCTTCTCGTTTCAGGAACTGAAATCGTGGATTCCATTCATTCGAGATTTTCTTCTGAAAAGATATGAAATTCGGGTGATGAAATGACCACGTTGTCGGGGTCACCCAAAAATGAGGAGGGTTTTAGTCGGCAAGAATCCGACACTCTCCGCAATTCAACCTGCGGGCGTCTTATGCAAGATTTCCCCTCCTCACAAAAAAAAAAAAAGATATGAAATACCTCACTTCCAAAACACGATAAACATGATTTCAATTCGAGAATCTCATAAAATGTTTATAGATGGCCGTGAAAAATCTTTTTTTCAACGTGAGCTTGGTGCCCATAGTGACCTACAGAAATACCACCGATAATTCACTTCATCAAAACCTAAACTATAATTTCCGATCAGCTATCAGAATGAAATTTCGAGGATTATAATAATAATGAGAAATCAGTGTGCGTGTTTATTCATTAGGTGTGATTTGTCAAGAATTATACCAAGATGTATTGAGGGTTACAATGGTCGACCGGTCTTTTCTGTGCTCAAACTTCTCTCTCGAAACGGTTCCATTTTACTGCCTCATGACCCTATACCAATCGCTGCTCAACCTAGTCTAGATTTTGAAACCTCAAAGCATGCCTTCCATAGGTATCTCAAATATTGGCCATTCTATCAATAATCTCTGTTCTAATGTGGATAGCGTATAAAGATGAAGAATGGAAAGTCAGCTGAGAGACAGGCAAGCATGCGTAGTGGGTCATTCTCTTGCTCGTCATGTTGAAATACCTGACGTAGCTGTCAGCTATCTAGTTGATTCACTGTTTATCTTGAAAAGTGGTCAATTTAATTTGTGCTGTAATCATTGACAGTGTGAAACATGGTCATGTGGCGGATAATAATGATATATGACCATATAAAATGTTGCATTATTAGAGTGACAAGAAACGTAAGATGGCCGACGAACTAGCTTCAATGGCTTGCGGGATTGCTAGCACATGTTATATCCACGTCAATAGATCAGAGCTTATTTGAACGTAATTTTTCTTTCATTTGTAAACAGAGTTAGTTAACAAACAGTTAGTAAACAGAGTTAGTTAACAAACAGTTAGTAAACAGAGTTAGTTAACAAACAGTTAGTAAACAGAGTATCAATTGTTGGAGATTCGGACGATAGATAGAACATGTTTTTAGCATTGATGTGATGGGAAGTTGTAGCACCATAAGAGACCGGCCGAGCAATCCGACCTTCAATACAGCTTCAATCAAGGCTTATTCACAATGCAACTCGACACTGACATGAACATGTAGCACTGATGCCTGACGTATGATGAGAACATGGCATGCAAATTGTCTATTCACAAAACACACCAATATTGAGGAGGAACAAGGAAATAACATCCAATCAGAATGCGAGATTATTGCTATACTGTCTCTGCATCTTCAACCGTCAAGCGAAATCTGGCGATCAAGTTCTGTTAGTTTGGTTTACCCGTCACTTTTGTCCGTCATTTTTCCGAAATTGAAGGTTTTTATTGGCTGATTCTCATGTTTCACAGGGAAGCGCTGTGAAGAGCGCATACATGAATATGGATACTTCCAACAGTGTACGTGGGCTCGGCGTGTGATGATGCCGCAAGAGCTACTGTTTCGAGGAATTGATTGTAGTACAGAGGAGATATGATTAGGGTTATTTGAGTCAGGTTTTGCACATCCTCTTACCATAAGTAAACAGGCCAGGCCCACGTTCACTCAATTAGTGGTGTCCATAATCCAGTTTGTACTCTAGGCGCCCCTTTCACAGTAACGTCAACGTGAACGTTTGTAGCTTGCAAGATTCCAATTCAGCGTTCACCTTAGCGTTATGTTTAGTGGTAGTTGTGAATAGACCTCGATAAAAACTTCTAACACATACATTTCTCGCGTTATAGTGTCAGTGCTACACGTTATGTCAGCGTTGCATTGTGAACAGGGCTCTCAGACATTCATGACAGTATAGCTAGTCTTCTTTCTTCTGTAAGCGCATGCCAGTTGCTCATGCTAGCTAGCTATTCACCTAAGTGAGCTGCGGCGACTCGAAGGAACCGGCAATCTGGAAGCTCGTTGAGGTGAATGTTCCGACCTAACACAGTTCAATGGCATATACATAATATGATTACCGGCCCAGCGTGGTTACTCGAGTTGGGGCTAGTTGGGTCAGGTTACCTTGAACGGTAATTTTGATTGAAAGTTGTTCTTGAGTAACATCACAAATGATGTATTTTGAGTGAGTTAGACAGGAGTAGTTATTCTCCATCAACAGTAGAATATACATTCATTGTTCAGGTTGAGGGATGGATTATATATAAATTGGAATTTTTTTTTCATCCTGACGGTCTTCTTCTAGATAATATATTGCAATGAATTATGGCAAATTTGATATCCTTTGATATAACTAATATTGGAAATATTGATCATTTGTATTTCTCCTCAGAATTTAGAAAGAAATAGAATTTAGTTCTCACACAAATGCCACAAATGTACAGCTTGTTCATTATTATTTTCATTTATATTTTCGTAACAGAGACAATTCGACTCTATTTTTCAGTAATGTCAACTTTCACACTGAAAAATGATATAATGTTTGTTTCTAACAATGACATCAGGTAATTTCAAAGATGTTGGACTCAAGATGAATTGAAAATTATTTTGTTCTGACATCGAACGCTGGAAAAATGTATTATCAACAATGTGAAAATTATGTGAAACTCACATTTTTTCCATCATCATCGCAAACTTGTCTCACAAATAAACGGTGGATGGTTCGGAAGGGGCACAACAAGAGGGCGTTCTTAACACACAAACATTTCACCCCTTCAAAAAAATACCAATTTTAAAATAACAATCATTCGAACCAAAACAAGTGATAATTACCTCAGTCCTCTCGGGTCTGATATGGGCGGGAAAAGTACGGCAGGGGGAGGCAGGTGGTTTGAATGGCTCATCCGTTCCCCATCGGCCATAGCGTTGGGCCCTGGCGAGGTGGAGAACTCGGAGCCGTCACCGGAACTGGAAAATAGAGTTTCGGTATTTTCTCGAACCTCAACGAAATAACGAGCTAGAATGAAAGCCTGAAATTTTCCAATTTCAACTCCAAGAAACTCGAATATTGATCAGGCATATCTACTGAGCGTACTATGACGACATGAATGGTCTTTCTACATCTCCATTGTTGTCGGTATCAAAATCCTGGAAATGATTGTGAGGTGAGCTACGAAATATGATGAAATATTCCAGTCCAAGTTACGTGACGTCGTTATTATATATATTATTGTCATAGTAACTAGCTTCTTGTGTGATATCAACTGGTCAAATATCTATTTATAGTATCTTGGAGCTATCTGACTCGGAGGACGCTATTTTTATCGGACGTCGTGAATTTTCGCAATTGAGATCCCGGACCTTTATCCAATACACCACTCGAAATAAGTAGCAGACCTTAATTGAGACCATGTGATCTGATCAATTATTATTGTTATTGAGAAAATACTTCCTATCGCAACATGTCTACGCATTGTTTAGTCCCATTGTTGTTAGCACTTGGCACAAAAACGATTTGTTTGTGACTGAGGTGGGGCCCGATATGAAATAAATTATTGCCATCTTATATAAAAGACTGTGTGTTCTTCATCATTTTGTGATGCTCAAGTAACTATAACTTTGTTCAAAATAATAACTGATCTGTAATCACAGTTCAAGTTCCTTCTAGAAGAAGTAAACCACATTGTTACGATTGATTGTTGCGGTACGACACGAATCGTCTCCCTTCATTAACATTGGTCTCTCCCCATTATGGCGTGTCTTAATCGAAGAAGTATCAATGTACGTTCACCGGCTTCACCCCTCAGAGAAAGCATCACTTCAGAAACTGAAGTCACCATATATGGGCATGGGTTCGAGTACCTCATTATGCATGGGATATTCAAACGTTGCCACTCATCATCATTTCATATAGTACTCCAGCAATCATCCTAATCATCAATAGTCATCAGTTGATACCATAATATTATAATATCATTTTATTCCCATATTGTCTATATAGATATACGCGAACCAAGTTCTTTGCTCCAGAGTATTCTCACCTGTCTCGGGATAGTGGTCTTTCTGTGTCCAGTAACCCCATCAAGTTGTCTTCGGTTGTGACGCGCATCGACCTTTGGAACAATGGTTCAATGCTGCCAACAAGACAACAAACACGTCACAACAATGACACAACAAAAATACCCCAAGTACATTATTATTGGATGAGCGATATAGTGAAGCCCTCATGTTAAACTCATGTATATTCTTCTTTGATGTATCACTGCACCAGTCATTATGGTTCAACTGAATAAAATGGAAGTTTTTCTAAATATTACGTCACCTAATTCAGAACTGTAGAGCTCTTGGAAGAGAAAGCTTGGAAGGATTTTTTTATTTGTGTAACTTTGATAATACCAGTGAGAATAATATATTTGATTTTTTTTTCAAGTGTGTGACATATCAAAGTATCTAGGCCTATATTTGATATAAATTCTAAATCATGTTTCTAATGTTGTATGCAATTCATTTCGTTTCTACATTTGTCTCATATTAACCCAAAACGAACCCCTAATTTTGATCAGTCAAAGTGTCTGGTATGTACTTCCTGTCGACAAGAGACGAGACACGTAGTCGCTCGAAGATATAGTTATGCCGACATAACAAGATCCAAGAGCTACGAATGAAGCGTAGGGATACTGTCACTGAGCGGGTGGAATTCGCCAGGGTGGTCAGACTATACACACCCTTGACTTCTAACAGCGTCAGAGGGCGATTTCATCATGTGGTGAAATCCACGCAGAAAAACTTCGAGAAGCTTCGATTGTTCGACCATATATATAGGCTGAAATTCATCGCTCGGCATCAGAAGTCTCTGGCTGGTCGACAAACACAGACGTGTCCCTGGGAGGATGTACCAGTACGGTCAAGATATAACTTTCATCCAGTTCAACAAAAATAACACATAACAATCAGAACCACTATCAAGACTCAAGAACGACGCCGAGGCGGTTTGAAGAAGATGTGATCGACGACAATTACGACAACGACGCAGTAGCGACGAGACGATGACGCACTAGCGACGACGAACCCAGTCGGCCGATAATAAGAGCATCCAGTGGCGAACACGCACCGACGTCATGGAGCAACATTAACTTTGTACACGGTACCGCCAATTCATTTTCTTTTAAAAGGCCTATTTTTTTTGTAACATTTTTTAAATGAAAGATTTTTAAAGTCAAAATTAATTTCTATTTTTTATATGCTTGCTTAGTTAACCGACGGGTTAACTATCCAAGCAAATAACAATTTGATTATTTTTTATCTTTTCGATTTTTCTATTGTAAGCTTGTTTTTTTTTGTCTTAAGTAAATTTTGAATTTTAATTTCATTTGAGTTACCACAAGTATTTTAAACCTTTTTAATTTCCTAAAAACCTAATTTTTTAGTTCCTACCGACCTTCCTAGTCCACACAATTGTCCGCTAGGAAGTCGTTTTTCAATTTAACTTGATAATTTTTTTTATTGAGTCTCATCTCTCTGGGAGTTGGTGGCGGGGGCAACACATGCGGCGCCAGGTAAGCATCTGGGGTGTGTGATAATTTGGCGGCCCAACGTACAGGCTCGAGTCAAAATTATCATTCGGCGATAATTTTGTGGCCCATCGGATAATTCGTAATTTTATTTCGAATTTTATGTATATTTACGACTTCCTTGGCATTCCTTGAGATTTTTCCCTTGTGGTTAACTTTTTTTGTGTACCTTTGGTTTGTATTTCTTTAATTAATGGCGCTCAACACTTATTTTTTGTGAAGCAAAATATTCATTTAGTTGTTAGATTTTGTTTATTGTAAAATGGCTGAAGTCGGTTTGACAGCGGTAGAGGCGAGTATTTACGGTTTATTATCTGGGCTGTTTGTCCAGATGAGCAATCGCCTGGATCAGTTTCAAATGGACCGGTCCAAAGAGATGGTCGGTTTGGGTGAAAAACTCGATCAAATAGATGGAAGTGTCTATCGAATGTTCGACAGTGTAGAGAGTTTCGATGCTAGTATTAGAGCCTTGGATAGTGGTATTGAAGTCGAGGTTAATTTTGAAGAAGACGTTCAGAAAGATTTAGTGAGTTTTGAATCTGGCGTATTAGTTGAAAATCTGGTTGACTGTTCCGATATTGTTGAGAAGGAAGATTGTGATTTGATCGATTTTAGTGATTGTAACGAAACAATGAAGGAACTAGAGGATTTTTTGGGTTCAGGAATTATTGAGACGAAAGATGTCAATTGGGTTGATTTTAGTGAGTGTCACGAAAAAGTGATAGAAATGGAGGATTTTTTTCCTGAGATTAATTTTGATGAGGAGAATTTCTGTTATATGGATTGTTTTTCTAGCATCGAGTTTGTTACTGGACCTAGTGAGGGTTTGCAGTGTGTTGAGAAGGAGGACTGCTATTTAGAGTGTAAGTTTGATCAAGTGATTTTCAATAAGCGTTTGTGTTCTAGTATGATGTTTAGTGAAGGAGTAGCTAGCGCATATTCTGCGTGTAGTTTAGTAGCATTGTTGTGTGAACAGCGGCGACGCGTGGACGGTCGGCCGAGCGAGGTGCCATGTGAAGAGACATGCGCAGAGCGTAGGGTAGGAGTGGGATAGAGATAGTTGGTTGCAGTTACGGTTGAGCAGGTAGTTTCTTCACTCACAATTTATGACTTCAGGATTTTTAATTTTCTTGAATGATGTAGGAGAAACTTATCTGTTACCAATATATATTCTACCCTTAGATTATATGGAATTATTTCAAAGATTTTAGAGATAGGAAAAGTTATAGAGGAAGGTAAAGGTTGATTTCGATATTATTATGCATTTGATTGTCCTGATTATTAACAAATAGTAATATTGATGAATGTTCAGGTGATTATTTCAGTCAACAATGGTAGTGAAGTTAATCGTATTTTGAAACTTGTTTTATCGTTTATTAGGAAGTTAAATGGAAGTTGATTAGTCTTGGAATTTTCTGTAATGGTAATGGAAGTACATGAATTGAAGTGACATGCAAGCGGATAAGAGGATAACTGAACATTTTATTTTATTCAAGGTTGGTGATTTTCATTATGAAGTTTAGTTTATTAGTTCATGACTTTTTATGAGATGTTGGAAGGAATTGACAGTTTGAAGTTTAGAAAGATTAAAGGGGTTTGATGAGAGGAATTTTGGATTTTGAATGAGATGCTGAAGGAATTTTAGGTTTTAAGGCGAAAAATGAGAGTTTGAGATTGAAGGCGAAGGATGAGAGAATTCTAGATTTAAGAGAAGGATTGAAGGAATTTGTGATTTCAAGACGGAGATTGGAGGAATTTTAGGTTTTAAGGCGTTCGATTGAAGAAAAGAGGAATTTGAGAATTAGTTTCAAGGTGAAGTGGAAGTTTGAAGGAAACGTTGAGAGAATTCTAGGTTGTAAGAGGAGAATTGAAGAGTTTGAAGAAAGAAGAGAAGATTGATGAATATTAGAGTGGGGCGACTATGGAGAAGATTTCTAGATCTTAAGGCAAAATCGAAGATGAAAGAGAAGTTTGAGAATTAGTTTTTGAGGCGGACTGAAAGTTTGTTCAAGTTGAAGAAGGAGTTTTAAAAGTCATGAAATGAGCCAAGATAATGGGTGAGGCGAGTTTAGAGAATGGGTGAGGCAGACCCAAGTTTATTATTTGATTTTGTTATCAAGAAGGAATGACGTTACCAACAATTATAATTACCGTACTATTTTTATATGTTTTTTCGAGTCAGTACCTCTTGCTCATGTTTTACCTGTAATGTTATGTTATGGAGCGATGAAGCGTTGTTCGAGTTTTGAGTTTCAATCGAGTATTATTGCGGCAGTTTCGCATATTTTGAGTAGTGAAGTTTGAATTTAGACGATTGTGCAGTTTCAAGTGGAGATGTTGGTTCGTGGAAATGTTGGAATGGTTTTAATTATCACCTGTTACATCTTGATAGCTTTGGTAGATTTGATTTTTGAAGGGAGTTGATCCAATTATTAGGACTTCTTAGTTATTTTGATTTGTATTCAACCTTGACCTCTGTCATATCTTTTCACTTATTGTCAGTATCTGTTAGTGTTTATAGTGAGTTAGAGGATTTGTTTAGGCCTTAGGTTTGTTCTTCAATAGATGTGGTATTACCGGCGGTATTAAAGAGGTGATATGGAGATGAATCGGACGTCGAATTGATATGACTTCATCTAGCCATTATATGTCATTTTTATTGTAATTAAAGTGTTCT
This sequence comes from Brachyptera risi, assembly GCA_964007535.1. Taxonomy (NCBI): domain Eukaryota; kingdom Metazoa; phylum Arthropoda; class Insecta; order Plecoptera; family Taeniopterygidae; genus Brachyptera; species Brachyptera risi. Next base: position 48,498,760 of record OZ023328.1, read on the forward strand.
CAGTTTAATTTCGCCACTTTAATTGGTGAGGCAATTGTGACATATCAAAGTATCTAGGCCTATATTTGATATAAATTCTAAATCATGTTTCTAATGTTGTATGCAATTCATTTCGTTTCTACATTTGTCTCATATTAACCCAAAACGAACCCCTAATTTTGATCAGTCAAAGTGTCTGGTATGTACTTCCTGTCGACAAGAGACGAGACACGTAGTCGCTCGAAGATATAGTTATGCCAACATAACAAGATCCAAGAGCTACGAATGAAGCGTAGGGATACTGTCACTGAGCGGGTGGAATTCGCCAGGGTGGTCAGACTATACACACCCTTGACTTCTAACAGCGTCAGAGGGCGATTTCATCATGTGGTGAAATCCACGCAGAAAAACTTCGAGAAGCTTCGATTGTTCGACCATATATATAGGCTGAAATTCATCGCTCGGCATCAGAAGTCTCTGGCTGGTCGACAAACACAGACGTATCCCCGGGAGGTGTACCAGTACGGTCAAGATATAACTTTCATCCAGTTCAACAAAAATAACACATAACAATCAGAACCACTATCAAGACTCAAGAACGACGCCGAGGCGGTTTGAAGAAGATGTGATCGACGACAATTACGACAACGACGCAGTAGCGACGAGACGATGACGCACTAGCGACGACGAACCCAGTCGGCCGATAATAAGAGCATCCAGTGGCGAACACGCACCGACGTCATGGAGCAACATTAACTTTGTACACGGTACCGCCAATTCATTTTCTTTTAAAAGGCCTATTTTTTTTGTAACATTTTTTAAATGAAAGATTTTTAAAGTCAAAATTAATTTCTATTTTTTATATGCTTGCTTAGTTAACCGACGGGTTAACTATCCAAGCAAATAACAATTTGATTATTTTTTATCTTTTCGATTTTTCTATTGTAAGCTTGTTTTTTTTTGTCTTAAGTAAATTTTGAATTTTAATTTCATTTGAGTTACCACAAGTATTTTAAACCTTTTTAATTTCCTAAAAACCTAATTTTTTAGTTCCTACCGACCTTCCTAGTCCACACAATTGTCCGCTAGGAAGTCGTTTTTCAATTTAACTTGATAATTTTTTTTATTGAGTCTCATCTCTCTGGGAGTTGGTGGCGGGGGCAACACATGCGGCGCCAGGTAAGCATCTGGGGTGTGTGATAAGTGGAATACTCAACAATCGATTACTTTAATCGAACACATTTCAGAAAACTTTGGGTAAATCGGTTCAGCCACCCAGTAGAAAATGAATCGTCAATTTTGCATTTCAATCTTGAATTTCTTCAAACGTGCTCATATGTCAACGCTGTTCACATATAATTAACGCGGAAGGCAAGAACTGAAATACCAGTTTGTTATATAATTCATTTCAATTTTCAGAATGATCATTCCATAATTTGTATACTCTGCTTGTATCTACAGAATAAAATCGTATGTACCAGGTGAATGATTGTGAATGATTTGATAAATATATGATCTCGCACAACGTTCACACAATATTTAACTATTTTATGGAATTCAGTCGCTTTAATCATCGTGAAACTCGTATACTGAAAAATCGAAATATCCTAAAAAAAACCACATCTGTACAGATTTAATGGTGATATTTGTGTGTTTTTATCACATCAGACGACCGTCTTCTTTAGTGATCACAAGTAAAACCATATTCTGATATTATTATTATCGTTATATCACTGTGATGAATCATTCTTCCACACCGGGTAGTATAAACATTTCCAAAGAAATGGAATGAATGTTGAAATATCGATAATGAATGGATACACGAAATAAATGTCAAAATACTTTTCCAACAGATGAGTGAAGATAATTCTTGAGAACAGTTGGACCTAAATGACCTTGCTGTCGATGCGCCTTAAAACCCCAATATCCATTCATTCTCTTCTCTATTTTGGGTTTCAACGACGGACTATAATTTGAACCTACGAAAATGAAATGAAACCTACCTTTGTGGTATTGGTGGTAGTTTACTCGTGTACGTGGCTGCAGTTGCGATAGGCTGTAATAAAAAAATTGTTCAGTAATGGTATTTGTTTGAGAGGATATTGAATCATTCGATATCTTTGACGCACACTTTCGGTCAAGAAAATGTGGTCGATCGAGTTACAATAAAATGAATCCTAGAGAAAGTGTACTGTTGTTATACACACTGAAACTGACATAATGTAGGCCTATGATCGGTACGTATAGTTTAGGACAAAAATACCGGTGAGAACCAGAGTCGATAAAGTAAGTAGAACTGCTTCATCGACTCTGGTAAGAACTACACATTTGTAGTCTATTCTGGAATAATTGTCATAATCATTATTGTTATCATTATTGTTCATCATCAAATATATAATTATCACCACTATCATTATATTCAGCATCATTGATTCTGGTCTGAATTTTGATGAATATTTCGTTCAAACCGCTATTCACTGGGAATCATTCCGATGAATGAGATCAGGCACGCATTCCGGACAAACAAAAAACAAGATAATATGACCGAATCAAGATCAGAAGGTTCATTGACATAAGATAGGATATTCACTTTTAGGTGACATTTTGATGATAATCACTTCATTTGCCATCAAAATCAACTGCTATTAGGCCTCTTGAGAAAAATCATTTGTTTCAACATTTTCTCCAACATTGTTACGAAGATCATTCAGAGGAAAACTCACGTTGAACAATATTATAATTATTGCGGAATGCTACAGATTTTCAGAAAGCCGGGAATTCAGCTGGCCGGATCAAATGGAAAGAATATAAGTTTACGGGGTTTGGTGATGAAAGCACGACTTTTTTAGGATGTATCAGGGAAAAATCAGCTGGTACCAGAAAAAAAGTCAGGTCTTCAAATTTCCCCTCCGTTTGGGGGTCGTAATGAAGGTGGAATATTTGAAGGGTGAAAAATGAATTGATCCAATTTGGTTCCAGATTCAGATTTTTTCCACCAAATATATTTTTTGTCATTAACATCTCTGATTCTGATAAAAAGTGATTTTGACGCATTGAAGAGTCGAGCATGAGATATTGACCTGATTTAGGTCGAGTATATTTCATTGCTATATTTTTTTCAGACCTGCATCTTGCGACGACTTTCAAGATTTTACTTTCATGGTTGAATCTAGCTGATTCATATTCGACCATTTCCAATTACGTGGAAGATTATAGACTGTGAACTTTGATCGACACACAATTGACAAAAAACTAATCACTGTTTCATACACAATTGACATTTTCACCCATGATATTTTGAAGTTAGAATCATAAGCGTTTTCACCAATAATTGTCCACATCTCATGATATGCCTATAGACCATATTTGCATTCATTCCAATTCCGCATTGTTGATGGTTTATGATCATTTATCGGTGAAAATTTCCGTAACGAGAAATTTTGCCCTCCTGTGCGTCTTGAGAATACGTACATGCTGGTAGACAGGCGGTGCAGTGGCAGCTTCAGTGTAAGTTGCGGCGTGGATCTCTTGTTGGTACAATCGGTACAGCTCTTGCAAGTCGGGGGGTAGTTTTATACAGCCCTCTGCGGAAATAAATTCAATATCATCTGACTTATCATCAAATTACACACGATTCACGTGGACAAAAATTGATTTTTCAACATAATTAACTAAAAACTAGGCAAACGCGTCATGTGTTTCCGCGTTGATAGATGAGATGGAACATATAAACTTATATCTTTGGATTGGTCATTAAATATATATATATATATATATATATATATATATATATATATATATATAAATATATATATATATATATATATATATATATATATATATATATATATATATATATATATATTTATACATCTTGAGATTCAAACAACTATGACACTGCCATCTTATTTCTTGATCAATTCTCATGATAACAGAGAAAAATCTTGGTTTCAATCGTTTCCACACCTGTTGCTTAGATTTAAATGGTTTCAAAATGCTTCGAGGGGACCCAGACCTAAAATTCAATTATTTCTTTTTTTTTCTTATATACAGTAGGAATTGAAGAATTATACATAATCGAGCAGAAACATGTGATGGCTTCATAAATTTCAAGTGAACCTCTCTCTCTCTCTCTCTCTCTCTCTCTCTCTCTCTCTCTCTCTCTCTCTCTCTCTCTCTCTCTCTCTCTCTCTCTCTCTCTCTCTCTCTCTCTCTCTCTCTCTCTCTCTCTCTCTCTCTCTCTCTCTCTCTCTCTCTCTCTCTCACTCTCTCTCTCTCTCTCTCTCAATCTCTCACTCTCTCTCTCTCTCTCCAACTCGGATATCTACCTTCAATCAGTTCCCGCTGTCTAGTGATGATCGTCTCGCACAACTGTCTCTGTCTGTCGAAACGCAAGATGGTCACGTCGCGCCGGCGCAGTTCGTGCTGTTTAATCAGCCGCTCACTCTGCAGCGCCATCTTCTCCACCTCTAGTTCGTGACACCGCAGCATCAGCGCCAGCATCTCGGCCTCATCCTCCGTGCTCGTCTGACTCGGCAGCTCCTGCAAGAACAGAAAAGGAAAATTAGTCGAAACGAAGGAAAAGTTTTTGAAAAACAACTTTAAATTTTGGCTTCATAATACCGTTTTTGAATGAAAAATCATAGTAATATCGGAAGTATCTAATGCCAATTGATGGAAAAACAATAATTCAAAATCCAGATTCAGATATTCATGGAGATTTCATGGAAATATTCATGGTTTCGCTATAACGAAGCGAACAGTAAATCGCTTATTTTTGCTGCAACATTGTCCTTCTACTTTTTTTTGTGAAGAGTGTGGAAAAATTGTTCCACCGACTTTTATAACCACGAAGTTGGTATGGGTTCGAATTCCACGTATGTTACGGATTCACAAGGTCTTTCGTACCAATACATAGCTCAGTTCTAGTTGGTGTTGTTAAGCAACTTCATTCGTCAGAAGGAAATGTGATTTCACAGAACACATCAAGTAACATAATTGACGACAATTGAAGACTTTTGCCCTCTAACTTCACAGAATATGACATCTGACCAAGTGGACTGTTCCTCATGTGGTATTTTGAGAATGTCAATGAAAGTATATCTAAATTGCTCACATAAGATCTAGACCCGGGTGAACCAATTAGTGATTGTTTAAAAGGTGATGACTCATGCCTATGAATGATGGTCAATTGATCAAGAAAATGACATAAATGGTTGCAAGATAATATCAAGTTGAAAACATAATGAATAGTTGGAAAACCTTCTGGGAAAATTGAAGACTTCTGATATAGGTTATCATGTTCATAGTTACTCACTTCCTCAAGAGCAATGCCTCTTTGTCTACAATCCTCCAGCTCTCTCTCGATCGAGTCTCGCAGATCTGTCTGTATCTCTTGCTCTCTTTCTACGTTCGCGAGGCCCGCCCAAGCTTTGTGAAGTTCTTCTGAAGCTTCAGGCTCTAAAGTTTCTGAAACATATTGCATTTTATTGTTATTCTGTAAAAATCTGAACTAGATATGTATTGGACGATTTAATCGATGAAAGTGAGAGAAAATGCAATTGGGTGTGTTAGAAAAAACATGATAATTTTCCTCGCTCCCAAGTTTAGAGAAAGAAACTAATTTGTATTTGGTATGGACTCATTCTCTCACCCAACATGATATTGTATTGTTTTTGATCCACATCAGTTCGACCACTCATGAGAATACGATATTTTGAACATTCTTATTGAAATAACGCAGGGCCCCCCAAAAAATGAAGAAGAGATAATTCCAATCTTTCCTCAATTTGAGCACAAGAACAATGAAAACTTTTCTATGCATAGCTGTTTGGAACGGAAATTGTATTTTCAATGGAGCGAAGTTCAATTGAAGATATGATCAGCCCATGAAAGAAGCGGAACAATCAGAATATGTAGAAAATATGAATTAAAATGATTATTCCATTCACTAACATAGGTTCGATCTGATGAATTTACTATGAATTTACCGTTGTAATTCGTGCTTCACAACGTAGGCTGTGAGTGACTTGAATCACAAGTTTTAATGATATAAATGAGGCTCATACTCTCATCTCACCGATCATCTCATGTATTTACCAGATCGATTACCTTTATCACTATCGTCGGTGTAATTCTTGGAGTTGTAATTCTTGTTGTTTTTATACAACTTGTTGTTTCTCGACTCCCAGTTGGAGATCAACAAGTGCTGACGCTCGGCTTCGCTGCTCAGACTCAGCAATTGTCCGTCCACGTCCATCAGCTTGCGCCTGCGCTCAACACCAAGCATGACGTCATTATCTCTACCACATCGTAACTTTCCATTCAGGACCATGTCCATACTATCAAGGTTTGATTTAAGCTTGTGTCAACAATATTTGCGACTTCAATTATTTGGAACATGTGAGGTACATAAGATGTTAATATTGTCAATTCTACCATAGACATAGAAACAAACAAAATTCGCATCACTTACGGAACAGTTTTCAGTTTTATTGAACAAATATATGCTGATCATATATATATATATATTTATATATATATATATATATATTTATATATATATATATATATATATATATATATATATAAATATATATATATATATATATATATATATATATATATATATATATATATATATATATATATATATATATATGTATATATATATATATATATATATATATATATATATATATATATATATATATATATATATATATAGGGGTGTATATGTATATATATATATCCATTTATTGACTCATCATTCGGACGGGTTCTTCGTATGATTCATCAAGTATCTCAATATGAATGGATATATATATATATATATATATATATATATATATATATATATATATATATATATGTATATATATGATTTCAATAGCTTCCTGATTGACCACCAGTAGGTAATAACCTACTGGTGGTCAACCAGGAAGCTATTGAAATCACATGACCCAACAGCTGGGCTAGCTGGGAGATGTCGATCAGGCAGTACAATTTCCTGTCAATTTGGGGTGTGATCCACAAGTCTTGAAATGTGTGACTGTACGAAAGATATCAACAAATAAAACTGTTCAAGAAGATCTTCCTCTCTGGCGTAATGGGTAGCGCGTCAGACCGGCAATCTGGAGATCCGGGTTCAAGTCCCGGGGGAGGTCGCAATTTTTAAACAGTTTTAAAAATCATTAATATATATATATATATATATATATATATATATATATATATATATATATATATATATATATATAACGATTATTCATGGTGTACACTGATTATTTGACAGAATATATCTCATATTGTACATGATCATTTGTTTCTACCAAATGTGTTATTATTTTTTAAAAAAATTCGCCGATAATCTGCACAATCATATCGCCTCGAATTAAAATCTCGTTTCACCTTAATCTCATTTGTTCCTTGAACGTGCTAACAATCTGTTCCCTGATCCGCTTGATGTGTTTCCCCTGCGCCTGCTGCCTAACATGGCCGCTCGGCAGACGAGGTCGCTCTTCGGTCATCTTCGTGCGCAGTCGTTCGATCTCGTCACGCAGCTCGCTGATGACGCCCTGGTACTGGTTGACGTGGTAGGACACGTCGAGGACGTTACGCTCCACCTGCCATCAGAAAACAGTCGAACAGAATTAGAAAACAATATATAACCTGCGTGCTCATTTGTATGATGAATGAACGGAATTGTTTGCTAAAACGATGTTTTCGTTGGTGCGACAGAAAAAAATATATTGAATCAAATTGGTAATACAGCTTATTATGTCGACGCACACACACCCACACCCATAAATATATATATACATATATATATATATATATATATATATATATATATATATATATATATATATATATATATATATATATATATATATATATATAAATATATATATATATATATATATATATATATATATATATATATATATATATATATATATATATATATATATATATATGTATGTGTGTGTTTAGAGATAGAAGTATTGTCCACACGAATGGACCCGGCACCTCCACCATTACTAAGATTATCTGTAAAAGGACGTTTCATACTGAAGTACATAATGTGCCATGAATTTGAACGTGGGAACTTCATCATGTTATGACAATATACTTGAAATTCATGACGTGACGAACCGATTCAGTAACTTATCACAACTTATTAATATGATTTTCGTGACCTATATTTGAACGGTTTTTTGGTTGTTTAATAACATCGGAACTTGATACAAAATCAATGTTCCTCAGCTGAGGCTATGGATTAAATATAGGATCGCTTGTATGGGGCACCACAAGGGCGATCTTATCACCCTATTTTGACTATTCAAAACTAAAAAAAACGAGCATACCATTGTTTGTGATTTGATTTCATGTGGTAGCTGTGGCACGTGCACTCACAATTTACCAGTCTATTTCATTTTAAACATGGAGCCTCCTTTCCCCAACACAGCAGAAAAAAATCGGAGAAAAAATGTGGAGTGGAAACTAAATATCAGATACCGGTATATTGAATGAATGAATGAATATTAGGGTTTTAATGCGCATCGACAGCGAGGTCATTTAGCGCCTGTACCAGTATGTAACAATCTATCTCAACTTTTTCGAGAAAGTCACACAATTTCTGATTCACCACACGGGTTGCTCAGTAATTAGGTCATTTAATCGGATTTTATGATATTGATCTTGAGTTGTTTCATCCGAACGATCCTACGATCATCTTATGAGCCCATCATCGTTGTGGTCATTGTAGTTTTAATGTTTTTTTATTGTTTCTAATGTAAATTTAATGAGTATGCCATAGTTTCGGTTTGTCTGGTTTATATTGAGCATGTCACTAAGAAAATAACGCAGTGTTTAAATGACGCGACTAATGAAAACCGATGGCACAATATCGGTCAAGACGATTTATCGTGGCAAGAATCAAAATGGGTTCAATGCAACCGCAACAATAATTTATTCCACCCTTTCTCAAATAAAACAACTTTGTTAAACCATAGAATAATATATAACGTGAACATTAAAATTTGTTTAAGTTTCTTTTCAGCTTTTCATGTTGGCACGATAATCGCCATTACTCCTGCATTGCGCAGCTATGTAAAACATACACAATTATATTTTCATTGTTTTATTGGCAGTACTGATGACGTCTTAGCTCCTAGAAAACAATAATGAATTATATTTCCTCGGATAATTAAGATTTCAGTGTCGAGCTTCCATTTTGTCAATATCACCAACATATATTCTGTATGTTTTATTACATTCTGTCGGTTCTGATAAATCATTTTGTCACATCAATGTTCGAACGCTCGATGTGGCATAACTAAATCAAAATGAGGAGTTCTAATTCAAACATATTCTGATAACTGGTCAAGTAATTAGAGAATAAAATTCACTGATTGATAATATAGTTGAATGAAAACAAAATGGCTGTCAAGAAGTCAATGAACTTTTCTGTGATGCACCAAGTAACCATACACTACGAAATACGCGATTTTTTATTGAAAAATTCATTCTAGGTTCTGGTATATAAAATATGCTCAGAATCACTGTGGTATGATAATTGTGTATTCGAAAGTATGAACGCATAGTTTTGATATTCGATTTACAATAATAACTCTTAATCTTTCGCGTGCCGTTTTATCAAAGTGCGTGCCACGAAAATGGCCACTAGTATATAAATAATGATTTTTCACTCCAAGTATCGTTAAAATATTCTTATCTCATTCTTGCCTAACATGGTCAGCAGTGACTAGGTTAACCATTTCGTTTACAGTATTTTGTCACGTTAAAATCGAATTCATAAAGTATCGCAGTGTACATTTTTGTAGTTCTTACATTGATTCACAAAACATACAAAATATTTGGTTGTGCATTGGAACACAACATTAAACTACAAACTATGAGAATGAAAGATCATATTCATATAAGTTGACACTTGTTGTCGAAATGAATGTATATTAGTTGTCTCTTCCTCCGGTTACTGTTGAGCGAATAACTTCTTTCTCTTCACTGATATTGTTTGTATTACTGATATTGTTGTATCATTGATTTTGTTGTATTATTGATTTTTTCAATTGTTCTAGTGATATTGTTTGTTATATTGTCGATTTCGTTGTTATTGATATTGTTGGTTGTTGGTGTTATTGTTGATATTGATTGTGTTAGATGTTTTGCACTTCTGTTTTTTTTCTCTCTGTTCTTTACCAAAGTTCTGATTGATATAAATACGAATATTGAAACCAAACTGGATGTGGTAATGTTGTAATAACAACGTTCAGTCAGGGTGACTTGTATGGTAAAACTGAGGGTAACTATATTCGGAAGTGGTATACGAGACACGGGAAAATTCTCTCATCACTTGCTGACTTGTGCCCTCGGATAATCTAACTGTTTTTAGGGTTGGTAGGGACGAATATGCAAGACTAGAAGACCCATGAGATCTTGAAATTTGAAATGATAATTAATCAAATTGTTCATTATTGAAGATGATGAACAGATATGCTGACGTAATGACTCCATCCATTGAAGGAAATATTGATTGATGCTTTTAACTGCCGAAATTTATTTTTCTCAAATCCTAAAATCTCTTGGACTTCTCTTCGTTATGGGAAATTTCTTGAATCACCAAAATCGTGAAAAAATATTCAACTGGCAGGTGAAAGTTGTTATTAGGATGGTTACAAATTCATCATGTCATATTTCTTATCACTTTTCTCATCAGGAATTCAACTCAAAGTCATAATATACATGCCAGAGCTGGTTCAAGTCGCATCACCACTGATCAATCATTTATATTTCATTCATTTCATTCTCAGCTTTCATTTTTTCATAACATTCAAGTGCTTATTATGAATGAAGCATATATTCAGATTATATATAAATTATTATCAAGGAGACGTATGTGAGAGGCAGTTCAACAATGGAGTTGGAATCAATGCGTCATCAAAAACACAGACTGGAAAAAAACGAGCCAAGACAATTTGAACGGTTTGCCATACAAAAGCAGTGATATAGAGAGTTTTGACCAAGATAGTCTTTATAAAGTGCACTGTAGATACCTAATATGTGTGGATAGATATTCGGAATGTAAGGCAAGCTATCGTCAATTATAGCTTCGCTCATCATCTTCCAACACAGTGAAATAAAATTGTACACTTGTCAAAATTGATTTGTTAACCACCATAATATCACATTTTCTAACTGATTTTTGGCAGTAATAGAATTTTGGCATATTGGCCCATTTTAATCCTGTCCGATTGAAATTTTCTCCGATACATGATGTGTTTGACATCGCGAACTGAGTAATTGTTGAATCAACTCAATTACATTTCACTGAACCGTTTTGTTTCAGAGAAATGCCGAATATATATATAGATAATTGCTCTCTTTATCGGTTGTACTCAACTTCACAGATAAAGATTCACGAAATTATCTGAACTCACATGACGGAATCATATTTTACTTTCGCTGAAGTGAATGCATAAATTATCAACTATTAAAACCTATGGCCGAATGCAAATACATCATAATGTGGCTAACAGCCATGCAACATGCAAACTATTATAACAAAATAACTGCATTTTTTCCACCCACTTTCGAGTGGGTTTATAACCAACCATTGTAATAATATCAAACTAACTTTCGTTCAATTATGAAAAAAAGACCCATTGATAAAAAAACTTCCTGTTGAAGATCATATCTTAATTCTATAATCCGTAAACGACATGAAAATTCAATTTATGATGGAGAATTCGAAAAGAGAGGACAAATATTGCATGCAAATTTATATTATGGAAACATCTATTTATAACGTGAATGGAATGATTCGGTATTTTTGTGAGCCAAATGAGAGAGAGAAAGTGTTTCACAACTAATGTCATGAATTAAGAGTGGTTTTATATACAATTTTATGAAGACATAACACATTCCAAGTTGTCCGAAGTTGATATAGGTGTCCCAGAAAATTTGAATTATTTTCATATTATTTTGATTGAGTTTAGTTTAAATATTCCAATTGTCTTCATGATGGCGAACCATAGAATAGAGAATGGATACCATCACATTTTCAGGAGATTAATTAATTGAACGAGTTTGTTACATGAGCTTCTGGTGAGCATAATTCAGTATCATTGTAATTAACCATGATGTGTCATAAGAAGAAAACGAATTTTGAAAAATTTCATATTTTCAACATAATTTCAGCTGAAAATCTGATGATAGTTTTAGTCTCAATATCCCATAATCCATGGATTATTGTGTGGCGACTTTCCATTTGCATGTTGGAATGAAATTTATTTCCGTAATTCGAAGAAATATCAACCGAAATACTCTCGATCCTGATGAAAATGTATGATCGATTTTTATTTCATCATGAATTGAAGCAACTTGTATATAAGCTATAATTGGATTCTGAAATAATGATTTCGATGTGTTATAAACCTTATCAGGGTCCCTATTTGAACCGGGGTCAAAACAACCTTGATGCGTCTTTCACGCGGTCTGACTGCCTTTTCCTTCGCCTTGATTGGGAAAACTATTGTAAATCAAGATTGATGAAGAAGCATTATAAATGTAGGATGATCATTTGATTAATTTTAATCTATTGAATTTCTCTGATACAACAAACCATTAGTTATTCCTTGAAATGAAGATTTTTTTTGTGTAGGTATTCCTGAAAATGGAGGAATCTTTTTCACCATCCTCGTTGTGTTTTGTCTACAAAGATGATGATAATAATAATGTTTTTCTCTTTTCCATCTTCAAGCTATTGTCGTCATATGTTTGTTGAATAATTTTGTTACTTGTGATTTCGTATATTTATTTATGGTTCTTCCTTTTCATATAATGATGAGAATAAATACTGACAGAATTACCTTCAACTATTCAATCATGAGGATTGACGGCTTCACACAATTCCCCTGCACCAAATTCACCGGTTAGAATTGTATTCTCATTGGTATTTCATTTGGTATTTGGTATTCAAATGAGTGAAAATGAACATTTTCTCATACAGATGTTTTCACAGGACCGAATGGAATTTTTCAAAAATGAAAGAGTATCGTTCTGAGAAAATATCAGAATGTTTTGACTGGTGTCCAGAAATGGGTGATGTGGTAAAAAAATATAAATGAATTGATATGAAAGTGCTATAACGTAAGTGTTTAATACAAGATGAAGAATAATGAGTGAGCAGATGAAAAAAGAAAGAAACTGGGTATTACAGGAATCAAGTCGATTTTGAGTCACAATGAAACATTGAACAAAATATCCTCAATCATGAGTGAAATTTAAAACATCTGAATTGAAGCTGATTCGTTTCCTATGATAATTGAAAGAGTGAATAAATGGGTGATGAAATGAATATGGTTGGTTACGTGGAATTTCCGTGATGATTATATTTCAATACTGTGAAATTACGTAACAAAATTAATGTAAGACCCTATATCGATAATTCATTATAAAATTGATATTGTAATTGATAATGATACTGTCTTCATTTATATATATATATATATATATATATATATATATATATATATATATATATATATATATATATATATATATATATATTATGCATCTGCACTTATAATGGATATAAACGTGTATAGTTCAAAAGACGTATGAAAAAATGGTGATTCAAACAATTACCGACAGTTAAAATTCAGGAATAACCTACCTTCGCCACATTTTTCGCAATCTCCTCCTTAGACTTCAGATCCTTCTTTTCCCCCATCCTGCCACCCGAGAGCTAACAGTTACAATGAACCATTCTTCCCTCTGTTTGTGTTTTATAACACGAAGGTGCGTGGCGCTGCTCTCGTGCAGGTAGGGGAGGGGGTGAAGAGCAGAGAAGGGTGGGGGAAAAAGGTGCATGAGCCGTGATAAAAAACAGTGATAAGTTCAGGCGGTTGGTAGGGGAGGAGGTGGTTAGAGGGGTCAAGACTCGTAGTTCGGAACTATGGAGAGGGTAATGGTCCGTCTCACCACTCACAGAATAATAATGAAAAATTACAATAATTACAATAAAAACTTGATGGAGTGAAATAAATGAGGATGATTAATTTAACAAGGTTATAGGCGTTCTCTTTTACATCGTGTTTTATGCAAAGTGTCTAGTCGATGGAAATCACGCGCCTGTGGGAAACAATGATTAGACGTGTATGCAAATGAGGCGCGATTTAGAGCGATAAAAGTGCATATAGAGGAGAATTAGCATTTCTACGATACGAATTGTTCAAGAGAAGGATTAACTTGGGGTGGTTTCCGAGCATTGGAGTTAAAATAGATGATCGAGACCTATACTGAGCAATATGGAGATTAGGTGAAGCTATTATTGTTTGTTGAGCTTAGTGATTATGATTTGTCGGGTGTATTTATGGAATGAATGGCAAAGAAAAATGTTATTTCGTTTTCAGTTATGATACATCTACCATGGGTAGATAACATCTATATTGAATTCACTATTCATACTCTTTTATCGATTGTGTATTTAATTGTGTATTTCACACCCTCGTAGTACCCAGACAGAACGATCCTACCTTCCATTCTTAGACTTGATAGTGAGACAAAGATTTGTATCAAATTTCGATTCCAACCATTCACCAATTAACTCCAATTTTTGAATTCAACCAATTTGGGCGCAATTAATATGTTCACATATATGTCAGTCATATAATTTTTTCCAGTTTTATCGTGCATAGGAATAAGATGGATATATCGAACGGGATGCAATCAGAGGAAAATCAATTAGTTATCTGCAGGATGATGAGTCTTATTCAATTTTATCCTAAACCTAGGATCATAACTATCTCACTCACAGTAAAAATTTGAGTATAAATGTGGGTTTTAATTAATCGGAACAAAACTTAATCATCATTCAGAGAAATCGGAAATGAAATTCATCACATTATCAATCATGATTTATGTTATTATATCACTGAGTTATTCACAACTTTCAATCAATCTGGGCCAATATGAGTCCATATGAGGTTCTGAAAAGGCAGTCTAGACAAATTCCAGAATGGTTCCTACAATATAGGCCCAGACCGCCTCTTCTTCATTATTGTTCTCATCACCATATGAATTATCATCTCAATATCCAATTTCATATGAACAATCATTCATCCCATGCCAATAGATCTCTATTTTTATAACAGTGTGTCGTTACAAAATAAAATAAAAGGCAATATAAATAATTCCGAAAATCTGAAATACATCAGAAATTATTGAAAATTTTCAGAATAATTAATTCTGCATGTTTGAATAATCGATATGAGAGAAGTCTGTGATGAATTGCGCACATATTATGAAAGGAAACTCTGAACAGATTTCTCAACACCAAACAAAACTTCAACACCGAGTCGGAGATCGCATAATCATAGTTTATTGCCACAGGATGTGAAAACGAAAAAAAAGATGAATTCAAGTGGTAAGGTGAAACTATACAAGACTATGGCTTCGTGATCAAAAAATAAGAAGCTATATATATATATATATATATATATATATATATATATATATATATATATATATATATATATATATATATATATATATATATATATATATATATATATATACACATATTTCTAAGATAAAGCCGGAAAAGATGTGCTAAAGGATTACAAAATTATACTTCCATGAACTAGAATTAATGGGAAACTCTAATCGCAAATGTACTCCAGGATACAAGTCTCAACTATAAAAATGGAATATGAAAAAATTTAATGCTAATAAGTATACTTTTATTTCTCAGCCTTCCGAGGAAGTAATAACCCCCTATCGTTGTTCTATATTCACTGTGCAAGGAAAAGCAACTCATGTATAAACCAACAATAAAGCAAATATAGAGGATACATATATGGGATATTATTATGTATCTTATGAAGATATGAGATATTCAGAGGTAGACGATGAATGATGAAGATAAAATGAAGTATCCTGAGATACATATAATTGGAAAGTCTGTTTCCAGTGTAAATTTTCACAAAATTGGTATGAAAATAGTTTTCACCATGAATATGCGAGTGAAATATTTGAATAAGGCCCAGTATTACCAAGTCAAGTTAGTATTCATCTGAGAGTTGGTGAAAACAAATACCACAAGTAACCATGGTGATAACAAGTTTTAACTGTCAGATAAAGGCTAACCAGACTTAGTAATAATGGGCCCAAGTCAATATAAGTATCAACCAAAAGATATGAGTTTTCGAATACAACATTTATCCATAGCAGATTCATCAAATTGAATGAAATTAATTAAATTGAATAGATCGTGAATATGTTGAAATTAATAAATCCGAGAACGAAATTCTCATGCTGTCATCAAAATTTCCATTAGGCCCATAATTAAATCTTCTCTATCTGATCGGGCTACAATATGAAAAAATAAAAATTTTATGATACCATGTCAGAAATGAGGAAAATGTTGATGCAATGAACAAATGAAATGACAATAACATGTTTGTAGATAACACTTATAAATCAATTTCCAGACATGTGTATCAGGATGTAATTCAACTTCACGCAGAATTTCATTTTTTTTGTAAAATAAGAATATTTTCTTTTTTTCCGCTGTGTTATTCTAATGGGTATTTTTGAAATTTCTAGAATTCATAAAAATAAAAGTTACTACCCGATAATGCCACAAAACTATACAGATCCGAGTTAGATGAGAAACCATGATGAAAAAAGTATGAAATTGATGGCTGTGGCCGTTTGACCTGTGAAGAACCGACAAAAAAAGATAGAAAAAAAAAACATAAAAACGAACACCAATTTTTTTCAGTATGTCAAATTGAATCCTCGCTGAAGCTAGTCTAATAATTAAATAGATGGATAGATAGAATAAACAGATCATAATCCCAATTTCTTGAGTTGAGTTCCATTGATCTATCCATTGATACATATTCAGAATACTTGCGTACAAAAAGCCAAGATTCCGTTCCATATAATGACGTGATAACAAGTATAGCATAATTGATTTCTGAAATAATCGTTGTTTCCGTCACAAGTTCTCTCCATTTTAAAACTGTATTATGAGTTATTGGTGGAGGTGCCAGGTTTCAGATTTGTTGTCAAGCTCGATATTCCACTGAATATCATATTTGGGTTGTACAACTTTGAAGTAGGCCTACTTTCTATGGTAATCCATCCAATGACGAGCTCTAGCGAGGATTCAATTTGACAAACTGACAAAAATTGATGTTCGTTTTCATTTTTCTTTTTCATGTTTTTTTGTCGGTTCTCCACAGGTCAAACGGCTACAGCTATCAATTTCATACTTCTTCTTGTCGTGGTTTATAATCTAACTCAGATCTATATAGTTTTGTGGCATTATCGGGTGGAAACTTCTATTTTAATGAATTTTAGAATTTTTCAAAAATACCCATTAGAATAACACGGCGGGAAAAAAAATATTTTCATTCTACAAAAACAAATTAAATTCCGCGTGAAGTTGAATCACATTCTGATACACATTTCTGGAAATTCTCGGCTAGATTGGGTGAGCCATTTTGAAAAAAACATAATATGTGATAAATTGTTACCACTCGCGAAGCAGTTTTGACCCATTTATAACTTGAATGTAACCCAATTGTTGAATGTAGGCAAAAGTTTGGCGAAGAAGTCGACATACTATTACCATCCGCTCGTCTAACAACGCATATATGACGTTTTCCTAGTAGTATCATAATACAACCTGATACCAATCAGGAAAAATCTATTCATGAAATTTGTAGAAGTATTGATGGCCCAAATGCACGGTCACCAATCACACTCATCTTCACCAACAATGTCAATATCATTCCCAAATAAAATGCCATGTCCTACCTTATTCGATATATTATTAGCTCGTTCCGCGTACAACAACGTCTGCTTGCTCTCATCGCGGTGTCTCACTGCCGGACTCACGTGCGCCACCATGACAGTCCGGCAGTTACCACTGAGCGCCTCTTTCAGCAGTCGAGTGAGCTTCGAGTCGCGATAGTTGACATATCTGGCACCGCCGCACAGAGCGGTGATGCAGTTACCGAGCGCTAGCAGCGAGCGGTTTATGTGAGCGCCTTCCTGAAGACGTTTACCACGATTCTGCAACAATGTTCACATTGACAAGGCATTCATGATTGTTATTTTATATGATTGAGAAGGCCGTGAAGACCAACTTGTTTGGAGAGCGCCCGTTGTCCCAAGCCTAACGGTAGGAAAGAGCCGATGTGCGTTCATGATCATCAGAATATTTTGTCGGAATCATTGAGTTCATATGGTTAGTTCAAAAGTTCAAGAATTGAAAGAAAAACTGACCCATAACCCATGGCTGAAGGCTTTTGAACAATATTTCGAAACTGAAAAATAGTAGCACCCGCAGTAATCGCACCCTGTAGCCTATAGACCGTTGAGAGCAGATGCCTACGCAATGCGCCAGAAAAGAATTGCCCAATCATACGTCAAAGTACACTCTTTTCTATGGTCGGAGTTGAAGAACGGGTACGTTAAGAAGTCCGTGAGACTGGGTTTCGAGTCTGTATTAGCGCCCTACTATTTGGCTTGTGACAATCAACAGTTCCACCCAGTTGAATAAGCTTCAATGAGAGAGTCCAGATATGGAAGAGAGGTCATGAGAGGTTGTAGCGACGATATTCTTGATAAACATACCCTCCCATATTATGTTACATCATATATGTTATATATGTCATATTTTACATATTTTTTTTTTTCCATTTTGTACAATGACAAACTTTACATTTGCTGTTAATGAGAAGAAGTGATCATTGCCCAAGAGACTTAGTTCAAAGTGGAAGATATCAACATTCGTGTGTTTTGTTTACTCTTAATACCAATGCTAATAATGTCCGGATATATATCACAGAAACGGTTTTTACTTATAATGTGTTCCGGACTTTAGGAAACTGGAAGACTTTTATCTGCGGCGAAAAGTTATGGTCACCGACAGCGCAGCCCTGGTGTTGAAGTTCATTAGTTTTAAATATTTAAAATGGGGTGGTAAGATCGCCCTTGTGGTGCCCCGTCCAAACGATCCTACTTTTCATCCTTGGCCTTAATTGGGGAACAATGATTTTGTATCAAGTTTCGATGTTATTAAAAAAAAATATATATTTTACATCCGTATATGTTATTACACATTTTAACGGCTCATTTTTAGTTCGAAATTGGGTTAATTGATTATCCATTCACATTCGCATGTGAGTTTCTAAGAAATTAATTTCTCCCTCCAATCAAAAATATTCGATACCAGTTCTCATAAACCAACGAGGGTCATCCGATAAGTAGCATAGCGTACATTGTAACCTGTGACTATCTCCCCTGGTAACCCCTGACCTTCACGCGAAGGTGTCCGTCGCTGTGTTAACAAGCTTCGCCTGTTACCTCTTCATGATACAACCGTTTCAATCCCGATCTTCGTGTCTGCATGACCGACTATTAATAATCGACCAAGTATTCGTGCTT
The DNA here is from genome assembly GCA_964007535.1 of Brachyptera risi. Taxonomy (NCBI): domain Eukaryota; kingdom Metazoa; phylum Arthropoda; class Insecta; order Plecoptera; family Taeniopterygidae; genus Brachyptera; species Brachyptera risi. Next base: position 48,518,227 of record OZ023328.1, read on the forward strand.
GAGAAGTAAAAGATAAATTTATCCCTCGCTATACAAGACAGACCGAACCGACATGAACCATACTCGGTACAGATAGAACATATCTACGTCAACACACGCACGGGCGAACTTGAAAATTGGTGTTTGTGAACGTGTTGAATGTCTGGCACCCACGAACTGTAGAGGAATACTATAGGGAAGACGGTTGTTCGGAACCTCTTGATGTTATAGAACTCCATACACGCTGATTTTCACCTTTATGAAATGTGATGTCACATGAAAAAACTTTCTCGCAGCTCGAATGAACTTTGCATACAAGTTTTTTTATTGCAGGTTACTTGATTTATTATATTAGTAACTCACGAGACATGTTTCATATGAGACCTACACACATGTATACATATACACGCACAAATATATGAATATATATATATATATATATATATATATATATATATATATATATATATATTCGAAGATATGTGCATGCATGTATACATGTGTGTAGCTCATTTATATGTATATATATATATATATATATATATATATATATATATATATATATATATATATATATATATATATTTATATATATATATATATATATATATATATATATATATATATATATTCATATATATATATATATATATATATATATATATATATATATATATATATATATATATATATATATATATATATATATATATGTATATATATATATATATATATATATATATATATATATATATATATATATATATATATATATATATATACCGTATATATATATATACATGTGAATATGAAACTGATTTTGTATCAATTTTCATGAATTTTTCATGCTCGAATAGAATATATTCTGACATTATGTGAGTTTGAGAAACATCACCTCGACTATATTGACTCTATGAGATATCGGTACTCATGGCAATCACGCTCAAAACAGAATGAACACAATTCCGCTGCATTCGGAACTGAATGTCTCTTAGATCTGTTGGAAGCGTGAGTGTTTCTATGAATATATACTCATGCCAAAATTGCAGTCAAAATGATATTTCCCCGGATGGACATTTCAAATAGACTTTATTCTCAAAGTCATGTTCAAAATGGACGCTTCTCTCCATTTTTGAATGTTGAAAATTAAAAGTATCACAGTGTCAATCACGTGGTAGTTTCCATCGGATTCAGCTTATTAAACCATTACTTTATTCCTAATTCTCATTTTTCAGGGTTTATTCTATCTATACCAAAGGTGTGTGTTATAATGTTAACTATGTACATAAGTGTGATTATTGTGAAAAATGAAAACTACACATTTCTTATAAACTGTAATTCCTTATGTATTATGAAAGAATAAAATGATTTTTGAATTGAAACTGAATTGAATTTGGTCAAATTATACATTGAAGTGATAATAAGGGTGCTTTTACTTTCTGCTTCAATTCTGTATCGATGTTCATAGAGTAGTACAAATGTTCGTGTCAAAAGAAGTGCCAAAAGTGTTATCATTTGTGTTTCATCTTCGTAGCTCAACGTTGATAGCTATGGGCCTGATATTCACTCGGATGACCTTACCACACGTACACGTATATGAGATGAAGATAAAGATAAAACTTCAAGTTCTGAATATTGGATTGGATGTTCTTTTTTTAAACGTTACGCGTGCATGTCATACTTAATTTTCTTGACCTTCGTTACGAGTAACATTTACACATCCATTTATGGCTTCTAACATCAGCTGAGTCGATAATACATGGTCTATTTCATACATTGGAAGTTTACTAGAAGAAGATAACGGTGGTTTTAAACGAGCGGGTCGAGAGCCAACTGCCTTGATCCTCTCGGGTGTGTTTGGACGTGCTTCGTGTAACATCGTCTAGCCGACGTTAAAATAGTTTCCGATTGGATTATTGTAGTTCACAGTAGCACTCATGAATCAGCAGTGGTTATTGAGATATTAGGTTTTTACGTCATTGAGTTCGTACGTTTTTTGTTTAAATTTTGTTGTTATGCCATTTGTTTGAACTAAATTGAGTGTTTTGAAAAAATATGGTCAAACAGATTATTGGAACAGGGTTTTTGTCCGAACAGAAATACCGGAATCATCCCGGATATTTCATTTCATATTAGTCAAATTACATCATCAAGGCAATATGATCCCGACCTGTTCGTGATATCGAGAGTCTCATGTGACTGTTGTATTTCCCACATGATTGTTTTGAGTCGAGAGAAGTTCGTGAAGAAACAAACTAGTTTTTTTCATCTCTCAAGCAAGTATATGAGCCCTATTTAAACGAGTCCATATATATATATATATATATATATATATATATATATATATATATATATATATATATATATATATATATATATATATATATATATATATATATATATATATATATATATATATATATATATGTATCTTTATTCAAGACTCTTTCTTAGATCATGAGATTGCAAAAACACAGAATAAAAATTAATCAATTAAAATATGAAAAAATTATCGATAACAACATTTCAGAGAATAAAAGAATGAATATAATTTGACTAGGTTTGAATAGGAAAATGTGGAAAAATGAATAATTAAATGATGATAACGAAATCATACAAAAATTAAGAAGGGGAAAAATGAAAAATAGTATGCAATGAAAACTCAATTGGAAATCAAAGCTGAAGACTATAAAGATGATGTCGTAAAATTTGTAGGGATCCTCGAAGGGCGAGTAAAACTATGCTGTAAATGAATTTGTTGTTGAGTCTGAATTTTTTACAAAAATGTACAAAGAAATTGTGAATTGTGCCTCGAGTTCCTACCACTAACCATATAACTTCTATTTTCTGCACACCTGTTCTAGAAACTGTATGAGCAACTAAAATACATTCATTCAAATCAAAAGTTTTTTGACGAGTATTCCATCATTTGTTCTGGTTTGTGAATGCAAACTTGACGCAGATGAATGAATTTTTTGATCTGTGTAAAATTTATTTTTTTATAGAGAATACCTAATTGATGTTTTCTACCACTCATTCAACATCTTACTCTCAAGTCACAACTGCAATAAATGATCGAGACCGACTTGATTCAATAATTCACTCGAAGTTAATTGTAACGCCGTTTCTTACTCTTGTCCTCTGAATTATATACATTGTGATCTAGAATTGAATGTTGTTCCTTATTAGGACTCACAGGATTTCTGAGTCAGCAATTCACAAAGAGCTAAAAGATTGTATTTATCATTTATTTATTACAAACTCTTGTAATTGCACATAAATGCGCGGTGGCAACTTCCCTAACTACCCCTATCCCACCGCCTCCCTAACCCTGTGACGGAATTACTGTAACCCCTTTTCAACCCCCTCAAAAACACCTCCACTAAGCCTATTCCAGCCCCTATCTGTCCTATTCGAGAAAGAGAATTTACCGACATCTCATTTAACCCCCTTTAAAATGTTTAACAATTTTTAAGAAATATATTCTTATCTGTGAATATGTTTGATAATTATTATGCGATATAACTTGAATGGTTCTTGATAATATTTCGATGGAGTTATACATAAATTTGTGAACACCGTATTGGAATGTCAATATTTTACATACCGTTTGTGAGTTTTTACCAATATTAATCTGATATTCCGTTAACTCATGCACTTTTATATCGAAATCGTGCTACTTTGAATAAGGCTCTACTCTCGAACGATAAAGACTAGCTAGGACTTCATTGTACCAGGCTTTAGAAGTGAAGTGTAATGTAGGTTATTTGTGTCATGTAATGGGTTAAAGTTAATGAGGTTATTAGAGATTATCTTGTACTAATCCAAATAGAACACGTTTTCCTAGCGTCAAGAGAGTGAATTAAGATAGGTTTACAATTGTTAATTTGAAGTTGAAATATGACGTATACTTTTTTGGGGTAAAAAATGTCTACGATTCATAGGTAAGTATTTTATCCTAACTTTGCTGTGGATTTCAAGTTGTTTATTCAAGTTGATTCAATTGAAACTTGTTGTCTTCTTTGGTTACTTGTTTTACTTCATCAACTGATATATTGATTAGCTCAAGGGATTCTTCAATAGGCAGCCGAAAAACCAGGCTCTGAGCTCAGTTCAAATTGACTCCGTTCAAAAATAATTTCTTGTATAGTTTGAATTACTCAATACAAGATCCAATATTGTTCATGCCTTAGCTTTGCAAGCTGCCACGACGGGAACGGTGACGAATTCATAAATTATATATGACATTTCTCATCCGTAACCTATTCTCAGTATCCAGTCAAAAATAGTATTATGAAAATGAATTAATTAGATTTTTTCTCACTCTCGATGTCTAGACCTGATATAATTTGGTCTGGGCATTTTAGTTACGAAATAGTTTCAGAAGTGCATGTTATATCAACACGTACACAACAATGTACTATCGATTGAGGATCAAGTAGAATGTGCTTACATTCTATTAAAGTGCATTGCTCACTAATAATAAAGTAATCTCAAATCACCTCAGTGCATTTTTTCCCTGCATAATAATCACCTATTCATTATCCAATTCATATCTACCAATCTTATCAACTAAACGGTGAGTTTTACCTTCGTGTTTGCCGCTCTCTCTGAGCCGGCGAGATCGATCATGAACAGACGACCTTGCTTGATGCGCACGCGCGAACCTTTCGACTCAGGCGTTGTGTGACGCACCGTCACGCTGAGCAACGCGTGAGAGCGGGAAGACGTTTTATTGGCTGCCGTGGATTCGACAGTGCGAGCTTTATTGCCCATGTGAAGGAGACCCATTACCTGGTAGAAAGTGAACATCTGGTCAATTTTATTTTCATATTTTAAAATGGGTCGATAGAGACTACGGTGGTTTGGCCACATGAAAAGAATGGATTGGAAAAGAATTCCGAGGCGTGAATTTGAAACTTCATTACTTGGAAAAAGAAGAGTGGAAAGATCAAGAGAGAAATGGAGTAAATTGATCAAGAAGGATGTTGCTGCAATAGAAGAAATATGGAATGCAGTGGAAGAAGCAAGATTAGGAGAAGACAGAACAAGATGGAGGGAGATGGTGCGAAAAAAGGAAAACTTGGAGGAAGAAGATGATGAAAGAGGCTTGGTCAGCTCATTTCCTGGAGATCCGAAGCCCTATCGATTTGGTGGGATGTGTTCTACCCTCTGACCCATCAATTTAGAATCTGGGATAGATTATTATTATCATTACATCGAAACCTGGCACAAAATCATTGTTCCCCGTGTGCAATTAAGGTTATGGATGAAAGAAGGATCGCTTGAACGAGGCACACAAGGACGATCCCAACACCTCATTTCGACCATTCTGAACAGAAAACAATCAACTTTGACATCAGTTTTGAGAGCAGTGAAGGACAGTTTTCACTGTGGTGAATATGGAGCGAAGAGAATAATGCACTTTGTGGTAAAAAAATAGTTCTACACAAAAAGAATATGTTGTATTGGATTGAGGTTCAATGGTGGCCGCAGCTCTGAAATACGCACTATGGTCTCTCATGAAATGAGAAATTTTTCATTCTCTGCCATTCATTCTCAAACTGTATTTATCTAATGATGTCTTAAAAAAAAATTGAAAACTCATGGTAGCTTTACACTAGAGTGGCATCTAAAGTGGCTTGAGTGTCACAATTGGTGGCGATTAAATACTTCGAAAACTGCAGTTACGCTGCTAGTGGTAAACTGAAGAACTCACGGAAACTACCAAAAAAGAAGCATTCGCAAAATGCAACAAAAAACACAAGTTATAGAAGAATAACTTATATACAATTGTATGTTCCTATTATTCATTCTGATTTTGAATTTATTTGTTATTCTATGTCGATTCAGGCAACCCAATGTACATGGGCAAAGATCTAGATAAAGATTCATGTATTTCCAGGTTTTCACTACATTATGCCAGATCAAATTTCATTATGTGATTACTCTCACCGACGAATCTATTATATCCCATTCATTCATACCTCATCTGTAGATATAGTCGACACCTCAGTCAGCCTAGCGACTGTGATGCTACGCCCTCTGGAATCTTCTCTCAGCTCCAAGAAGCCAGACTCAGGATTCAACAGGTCACGGATGTTCTCGTTGTAGATTTCCAAGTAAGACATCGTCACCTAGCGGAAAACAAGAGAACCAGCTTGAATCGGTTGAAAAGACTTCTATTCTCAACAAGATGAATACTTAATGTTTCAGATCACGAAGGTACTTGTATGTTTCTGTTGCGTGTATATACCGAAGTTGTATGATGGCGTCATCTGGGGTATGAAAATATAAGCTCGTAGTTAATTGTCGATAAAGAATATTACTGCAAGGGTGCAGAAAAATCGATTTTTTGACTACTTTTCATTCAAGGGAAGGTGAATGAATCACGTATGTTAGACAATCAAAATTCAACATTTTTCCGCTTCTGTGAATTTTATTTCTGCTGTTGATTCAATCAACTTCATAAATATGCCTGCATTCAGGAGAAAATAAATTCACTAATCGGATCATTACGTACGATTGACGAATAATTTGAATGAAAACAATGAAAATGCAATCATTTCCCTGCATTAATAATGCTCCATGCTTCTGAGACGTATGGATCTCATTCCCACCGTGAAAAATCTCCTGAGAACAATACCGCCACATTAATGTATCGATATTATTCGTATATATTATATCGATACACGAACTCTTACTTTCGGAGATATGGGATTAATTTTTTCCTCGGGTTTTATCACGCATTGTTGTGAGTTGTGAATGAGTTGACAACAATGCCCCGCAAATGTGTTCCGCAACTTCAATATTGACGTAAGATGAAGGAATGATGTCTTCATGCCAAGGGGGGGGGAGGTTTCTATACAAGATTAGCCTAGTGTTAACCTAAAACATGGCTTAAACCCAAGGTTCAAGGTAACTGTATATCAGCTTCTAGTGAAGGATAAGACTGCTGCCCCTTCTAGTTCTCTATCAATTTTCATTGTTCAGTTTTAACTCATTTAATTACGACTTTAGTTTCTTTCCTTCATGACGTCACAAAACATCATACAATCAAGTGAAGTTGTTAAAACACATTCAATCAACGGATCTCTAAATGTTCACAAATAATCCTACCGGTTCGAAGGATTCGGTAAAGAAAACTGGCCATGGAAACTTATAATTTATCCAAAGTATGTTCGTATATTTGATGGTGTCAAGGAATGCTGAATAAATAATCACCTGATAAAAAACAAAGATAACTGGGTCTGAAGAGAACTGACCGATTAATAAGCCACGCCCAACTTCAGTCTTCGATTGTAATGGTACATCAAGAATTATATCATCTCACTTTGAGCGACAAATTAATAACGAAGCCACCAATAAATTCGATGTAGAATTGCATATCATTGATGATCAAATTGTATTCTGTAGACCTTGCCTTCTTGTTAATGAAAGTTGTTCAAGTGATTACGTAATAGATCGCTCTTGAGATATATGTAATCAGTTGTACGAGACATTACACAATCTTGGTCACCTTTGCTTATCAGATGAGCACAATCAGAATTCAATGTCACATATAGCCTACTGGAGAGAAATTGTTCGTTTATGATTGTGCATTTTCTAGTCTATACGTGCTCAAAAAACGACATCAAGCAAAATCCAAAGTCAATTCCCGATCAGCATTGAACAAAATCACAGCCTCACGGAAGTATTTGATGAACAAACTCTGAGAAAAATCGGTTATTAAAAATACCTCGAAACTGAAAAAGAATAGAGTAGGTTTTCCAGTTCCAATTTCTTCTTGACGTCCAACACGATTTTCCCAACTGGCCAATCACAAGCCAGTATTTGCCTAAACATCATGGCGGTTCACGACACCGTTTCGGTACCGATTCGGTGTCGTGATTATTGACTCAACACCAACTGTAGTCGGCCGAAATTACGATTTTACCGGAAGTTACACTCACAATCCTCATATTCGAAGAAGCCTGTGACTTTAAAGGTAATGAAGGCTATGGCTATGACGTCACGAAAACGTTTCGGTGCAGCGAAGTGGAAACAGGCATGACAAAAATCGTACCAATATCGTGTCGGACGATAAGAAAAAATCGGAACTGGAAACCCTGCTTAATGTGAATATATATATATATAAATATATATATTTATATATATATATATATATATATATATATATATATATATATATATATATATATATATATATATATATATATATATATATTCACCGGGACGTATGAAAGTGTTGTTGATATATTATTTCCTACTAGTATTATGCACTTCCTCTCCCAACTATTTCCAATGACATTTCTATCGTTTACCCATAATGAAATTTGAAAAAAAAATGATCATGAAGCGAGCTTCAAGATAGTGCATGTATAAAACTTAGAAAAGATCGTGAATCAGTAATGACGTCATAGCGCGCATCAGCTCAACCAATCATATCAGATCTTATCGAATTACTGAGAAGTAGTGACGTCATGTACTGATATAGACCAACATTCTAGAAAGCCGTGTTCATTGTTGCAACCGATGCACAGATGATAAGTGTAACCGCCCAATACAGAAACTCATTCATGTTTTCAATCAAGATCGAAATGATAGAACTATAATCAACTCCAACTATAATTCAAATATCAAGAGAGGAAAAAAATGCATGTTCATATATATATATATATATATATATATATATATATATATATATATATATATATATATATATATATATATAATCACCCGATCTGTGGGGTTCATATTATCATGCAAATATCAACATAACTATAATAGAATAACTAGTTATTGTAAGTAACTATAAATAAATTGGCATGCTGACCTCCATTCTGATATTGATGATATTGCAAAAAAAATGAAGGTCATGAATGAATGACTATTCATGAATGTATTGAATAAGTATAATAATAATGATAATAATAATAATGGTTTTCACTATCGGAGACTGTAAAAACAGTATGATATATACGTCATGAATTACAAATATACATATAATAAGCATTGTTCAAGATTATCTGAGAGCTAATATACAATAAATAAATTTTAATATACAATATGAATTGTATTAGTGTTTTGAGATGTCGTGTGTGGTAATGTCAACAATTGGACATTCAGGGCACGTGACAATTAGTAACTGTCCCGAGTGACGTTTCCAAGGCGGTGAGTAATTGTCTTGAAATGATTATGTGTGTGTAAGCATCAAACCATAAAATACGAATAAAAATATGAATATAATATTATGAAATATGAACTGAAAATCCTCAAACGAACGTGTAACGTGTATGTTGGATACGCTCGGAAATGTTATGATAATAATGATAATTTATCAGTATTCAGTTTTCTGAAATGATGCATGTTCGAGTTTATTGAGACAAACAGAAGCTATATTTGTGTATTAATTGTCATTGTTGTAAAAAATCACTAGATTTGATTGTATTCTAATTTTCTATTCGTGAAAATATAGGAGAGTGAGATCCATGTTGTGTTAGGATCATGTATGCTGAAGTAATTTCATTACATTTAGAGCTGTCACGGAAATTTTGATTCACTTAATTTTATTCAATAAGAATTTTTAGGTACAACAGTTCGGTCAAATGATAGCGCAAGAGTCACAACAAATGAGAATAAGATCTCAGTCCAATTTTTGTTCATAAAGAAGTAAAATAACTTATCTATAGGGTATTCTCAACTGACGTCACCCATTGTTGAAAGAAAGAAACAACAATGTGCATCAGTTGGAATTGACCGATCAGAATGTTCAACAGTCCACCAGTTCGCTGTATTTCTATAGTAAAGATTGTTTGTCGTTTGTTACGTGCGAATACCCTATTGAATTTGACATTGCCACTTTGATGCATTCCAATGTTTTAGCAGCTAAGCCAAATGGACACGTCAATGGTTTATGATCATCCAACGATACATAATCAAGCATGCGATTTATTTATTTGTATTTTGATCAGATGAGCGTAGCGAAGCTTTCCATTTCACACCCAGAAAAAAATGGGCTTCGTTTTTATGTTTTTTTTTTTTGTAATTATGTACACGGCATACAGGTCAGAGAAATGAATCAATCAACTTGAAACTTTTTCTGAACGTTGGTGTCATACCAGCATAGGTTAGGATTGTTATTCAGAGGAATCGGTCGGAAGGTTTTTCCGGAAAATAATCGGAAAGTTTGGAAAATCCTCATGAGAATAACCCGGAGGAAAAATACTTGAAAAACAAGAATTTTCCAAAAGCTCTTAAATTCTCACAGAATATGAAAAATACTATCATACATCTTTTCAGAGATTTTTACAATGAGAAATAATGAAGAAAACGCAATAAACGTGTACATTTTATTGAATATTTGAATCAATTGGTTTTGCAAAGTGTTTATGCGACAGGTTGCAGGTTACTATAAATATCAACAAGTTGCAGGTGAGGTTTTTGAACGTTTGAAGTGAGTCAAGGTTTGTAGATGTGAATTGAGCTGACAAGTTATTTTTCATTCTAGATTGCCATACTTCTAAGCTCATCTCACAACGCGCATCCCGCGTTTTCCTAGTGATGATAACATGAACTCAAGATGTACATCATCAGTCCATGATAATATGACTGGTCCATCACAGCTTCATCAGTACTATACTAGATTCTTCCGACACATCGCCTAAAATAATGGCGTTTATGGAGAATAGTTTGTTAAAGATGAGAAAGATGTATTGTTCTTCCATCAATTAGTTATTGTGATATTGTTCCATACAGTAAAACTGAACAACAGGGGAATTGGGTGCACTATTTTGGGGTAAAACATGTGTTTTTCAGGAGACCGGATTTCGATTCCCGCCACGGTCAATCATCCCACATAGGTGGTCCCATTCCATTTTTCTCCTCTCTTGTTCAGTTTGATACTAGCATGGCTCCTCATATAACAACAGGCCACTCACCGACTCCTCCATACTGGTTGAAATATTTAATTAAATCACCTCAACTCCATCTTATGCATCTTTTATAGGCGCCAATATACCTGGGTCATCGTCTCAGAGCGTCGATGAACCCGACATAAGAAACTAGTTGAAACTGACCTTCTAGTAATGTGTATAAGAAGTCAGTGTGACGTGACAGCTATGCATGCCATGCTAACCTATGAGGTGCATGTGCAACATTATTATAAATACTTTCTGTATTGATAAAATGCTTGTGAATGGCTGTATCGGAGCAATAATACAATATTCCGAGTTCATTGACTCTCTGAGTTGATAGGGTGGTTTTCCACTGCGCTTTTTGTTACAACTCCTTCAATAGATTTTCAAACCATACTCAGTGCTCATGAAGAGGGTTAAATATAAGTTACCGCCAATTGAATCCCACAATTATAGATGTAGATATATATATAGATTCTTATAGATAGGCCTACAATTAAACTATATACCATATTGATACTTATCTAAATCGTAATACGCGTCCTTGTACCTCTCAATATTCCGTATATTACAATTATATGTTTCGTTTGCTTTTTTTGTTCTCAACAGTAATTCATTTTTCTTTTCACACAATATTAGTCAGCCCGCACACAATGAAATGCAGTTCTTACGCGGGCTCCACATTATTATCATATATTCCTCTCGCCAATATTATTAGTACAGCAAACCTAAATTACAACTTCATACTGTTTATCTCAACTGAATATATTCTTGATCGTGTATGTTATTATTGTCTGTGTGTGTATTCTGTTTGATTAAGACATGTAAATAAAATGATTCGAAATCGAATTGAAATTGAATTGAATACCATCCAACCAATACTGGAGTTCCAATTATGAAATGAAGAACATAGTTGCTCACTTATTGCAACAATGTTCGATATATTTTTAATTTATATCATATATGCATCATATCGTACCAATATCGTACCTCATATCTATCTGGATGTGACGCTTCCCCGACCGCTTTGAACAGATCATTGAGCGCCCGGACCATGATCCCCGGCTCTCTCGTACTCCCGACCATCGTGTGCGTCTTCCCGGACCCGGTAGCTCCGTAGGCGAACACAGTGGCGTTATATCCAGCGAGCACATCCCGTACCAGTCCATGCGTCGTCGCCTCGTAAACCTGCTCCTGGGATGTCTCCTCCGGGAAGACGTTGTCGTAGGCGTAGCGCCGCTCGTTGCCCGTACGCTTCGCACGCAGCACGTCCGTCTTGTCGGTGTCATCCTCCACAACCACCGTCTGGAACAGATGGGAACACATGTCTGGATTATAACTATATGGATTATTCTGATTCATTCCTAGCTCTTTCCTAACGCAGACTCTATCCAGTGCTGAGAAAAACTCTGACAGCTTTCGTAGTCCATCTCGTAATCAGGCTAAGAATTTGAGCTTACATGTGACAACTTTAAAAATTCACTGACTGGATATGTTACCTCATAATCGTTACACGGCTGAAAACAGAACAGAAAGAAAAATTCGTGTCCACGGAACTTATTCGCACATCATTCTTTTGGTCTGAATCGGAGTTTTGTGTGTGGATTATATCTTGCATGAATCTGAAGAAGTAGAACATTGGGCCAATGAGTAAATGTCAGAGGTCACAATATCCGATTCATGTTCAATATAATTCAAAATTCATCCACTACTCAAAACTGACAGACTCAACAAATTACATTCATGTCTCTCAACTCTGAGAAGTGTCTGCATTAGTAATCAGCATGAATTGCATATCCATCTGATGACACATTGAATCCGAGTTTATCAAATTCATATGATGGGAAAACTTACAAGAAATCGTAGAGTTATTTCATTCCAACCTTCAGTCACTCCTCCATTATCGTTCGATCGATTTGAAATATGATTACATTTCACCTCAAACGAAAACCTTGTTCTATTGATTTATCGCATGGTTCATGTTCACAATTTCACGCATTACGAAGTAACTGTTGAGAGTGATCGTGTCTAATCACTCAATGTCGAGCTATTTCGATTGTTAAATGTTCAAATACTATCAGAATAGTTAATGCAAATCAACATTTACGTTTAAATGTGGCTTTTCCTGGTTCGTGTTTATCTTAACGAGTGCTGTGGAGGGGTCGACGGCATTACTGCAAAAGAACACACTTCCGGTTGTCGCCATTCACCACGGCACGGCACGGTAATGTATCCGTTTCCGGGTCGGTCGGCTAATTCCGTCATTTGGAATGTTGAGAGTGTGAAAACACGAAATTGAACATGTTACTCATTCCTCTGCATATAACTTATCAGAATCACGATGAAATGGAATTCGATTCTTGTTTTGTGTACAATTAGAATTACAAATTAGTTGGGGTGGTGAGATCACCCTTGTGATGCCCCGTCCAAACGACCCTATCTTTCATCCATAACCTCAATTGGGAAACAATGATTCTGTATCAAGTTTCGATGTTATTAAAAAAAAAGAATTAGAAACACAGATACTCAATAGAGAGACTTTTTCAGACTGAGAGCTCTAAATTTGTATCAGTGATAATCAGGGTCCATGTAGTGTGAGGTCCACTCCTATATAGTATGAGTATTAGTATGGGAATATCACCAAAAATCGATGGATAAGTTCCATGATTATTCTCCGAACAATGAATTCCACTCTCATCATGTATTCTTGGTATTCTACAACTCTGTACGGATGTTATATTGAATAAAGCTCCATTATTATTATTACTATCGTTATTATTATTAAAGGTATGATAACCACAGTGGTTGAATGATCGAGTGAGAATAGTCCTGAGCGTAATTTGTCAGACTGAGTCGTCTTCATACTTAACGTAAGCCGATCCTTATTTCATACATCCCAACGAGAAAAAGGCATATTTTCATTATTTTTTTGAATGTTTTTTAATGACCTACACACATCTAGGCTATATTGAGCTGAGATTGGACGGGTGATGATGCAAAGATGAAATGATTCCAGGCTGAAGAAATTTCACTCATCCCGTTGCCATATAGCCAGTTTCCGAACTCGTGCTCGACTGGATCCTGACTGATTTCAAAGCAGAGCCGAAAATGTAAGAACTTAATTCCACAAGCGATGACTCATTATAAGTTTTTTTCACATTTCATGTGGACCAATCTTGTATATTCGAATACATTTATGTATTTTATATGATTATTATTAGACGAGCTTTAGCGAGGATTCAATTTGACATACTGAAAAAAATTGGTGTTCGTTTTTATGTTTTTTTTTTTTTGTTTTTTTTTGTTTTTATGTTTTTTTGTCGGTTCTCCACAGGTCAAACGGCTACAGCTATCAACTTCAAACTTTTTTTCGTCATGGTTCCTCATCTAACTTAGATCTGTATAGTTTTGTGGCATTATCGGGTGGTAACTTTTTTTTTTATGAATTTTAGAAATTTCAAAAATCCCCATTAGAATAACCCGGAGGAAAATACTTGAAAAATACAAATTTTTCAAGACCTCTCAAATTTTCGCCGAATATAAAGGAAACTATTAAGCACATTTTGAGAGATTTTTCGCATCAATCGGATGAGAAATAACGAAGAAAACGCATTTATAAAGCATTTTCCCATCAATTTAGGCTATTACGGGAACCAATTAAATCTATAGCAACAAGTGTCACCAATTAATTCAAAACGATTGAAATGAATGAAGAGGAAGGCCGTGACATAACTGATTCTCGTAAGGTTTTTGAACGTTTGGAGTGATCCAAGGTCTGTAGATGTAGATTGGGTTGACAAATTATTTTTCATTCTAGATTTCTATACCCCTAAGCTCGTCTAACAACGCGCATCCCGCGTTTTCCTAGTATAGTATTTGTTTAATTCTCTATCCCGCGCGGAATATACACCCGAGACATATTGGTGGAGGTGCCATGTTTTACCCAAACCACATAGATCGTAATATAGGAAGTTTTCAAGGTCTCCAACACAAATATGATACGAACCTGAAACTTGTGTAAAATGATTGTAAATTCACGGAATTGTCGGTCAAAACTATGAATTGTATATTTTCCAGTAATTTAATTTGTATTTTTTGCTCCAACATGGATAATTTTGAGCTTGTTATCTATACGACACTTTTGGAACGTGCCACTGATTGGTTCATTCTTTTGGAGAACAATGAATTGAGGTGAATTAAAACTCTATTTTTGGATACTATATCAGGAATAGTCTTCTCAGATCAATCTCAACCAGAGCCTATATTGTTTTTTCTTTTCATTTTTGTTCTTATTAATCGAATGAATATAAAAAAAATATTTTCAGGGCACGAAGCCTTATTTGACGAAAGTCATGTCTTGAGAGTTTTCACGATGCTTCGAATAAAAATATGGTGATCGATTTGGTTGATTGGTTGTGTACAAGAATGATATTGGTGAGGAAGTGACAAAATATTCATTGTAAATGGCAACTAAATCGAAAGGACCAGCTTGGAGAAACAAAAAACAGAGATATTTGAAATTGATTTTAAATTTTGAAAAGAGTGGAATCATAGGCTCACACATTTTCACAATAGTCTAACTATAGTGTAGTTCACTATAGTTTTCACTATAGTAAATAATTTCACTGAACATTCTTAAGATATTATTATGTTTTTTCGCATGAAATATAAGCGTTTTCACAACGCGACACCACACTTTCTTACTCAAATGAACAATTGAACGAAGTAAACTGCTCATCCATATTTGACATGTGTGAAGTTCTCATATCCGAGCGTTGAGTATTGAGACATCATGGGGTAAATGAACGTTTAATACTCTACATGGAACAATATAACGCAATGGCGTCACGATATCACATATTATCTCACACGACTCTTCCGATCGACCGTCTTTCATATTCTTCATCACAACCACTCGATGGTTTTGAACCTCTAACTCTAGCAATAATTCTATTTATATGTTTCATTAGTTACGATTGACCATCTCTTCATTGAAATAGCACTATCGCTCGATAGTCTCGAACCTGAATATTCGTCGCAGCACGCATGCATTCAGACAGTCCTTGTAAGTGGAAAGCAAACATCAATAGTGAATATATACACGATTTTTCTGATGGTAAATGGCTTCCATTATTGTATAGACAAGATACAATCAGGGGTAGCTTATATAAAAATGAAACAAGACTAGAAATGTTTGTGCCATCGATTTATAGATTGACGATGAGATATCATCAAGGGAAAGTAAAAAATACGATTGAATAATCGTTATTAGAAATGGTTGACTACCGTTACAAAGTATTCATAAAAACTATAGAGAGCAAAGGACCGACTCTCATTGGTGTCACCAGAGAGGTAATTCTCTTTATAACCTCCAAGATATATTATAAGTAGAAACTGTATTTGAATTAGATCATATTATTTCCACACATTAACGAATGAAGAAAATTTTCCTATATATATATATATATATATATATATATATATATATATATATATATATATATATATATATATATATCACTTCCACTTCCATTGAATTCAAGTGTAAAGATCATGCAAACGAGGGGTAGGTTTTATTCTTATTCTCAATGATGGTCCGTCGTGCGTGCCAGTCAACATTTAAAGTCGATATCTAGAACCAATTTGAGTCACAATGTATGATCTATCACCACACAATGACGCTCACGGATCTCATTCATGATTAAAGGTCGTCAAACTCAAACCTATTGAATGATCAGCATTCATCTCCGGAAGAATGATTTGTATTAGATCCCTTCTGAGTGTGACTTATTCTTCACGATTGAAAGAATCATTCATAATATTCATACCATGCTCATGTAAGTTTGTTCCTCGAAAATGTAATTAGAATGCAAATTAGAAACGTTGTTCATATAAAAAAAGATTACCACGTCACATATCATGATTTGTATCATGATATGAAATTAGGAAATGTGAATTTTTTTTTTTTTTTAATAACATCGAAACTTGATACAAAATCATTGTTTCCCAATTGAGGCTATGGATGAAAGATAGGATCTTTTGGACGGGGCACCACAAGGGCGTTCTTACCACCCCATTTTGATTATTTAAAACTAATGGTCTTCAACACCAGGACTGCGCTGTCTGTGACCATAATTTTTCGCAGTAGATAAAAGTCTTTCAGTATAAACACACGAATGTTGATATCTTCCACTTTGAACTAAGTCTCTTGGGCAATGATTAATTACTTCTTTCCCTTGACAGCAGATGTAAAATTGATCATTATACAAAAAGCACAAATTAAATTAGTGATAGGCCTATAATGTTATAATTAGGCCTATCGCTCTACTAATTAATGGTCGTGGCCAATTAGTACTTCATCCAAGCATTTGCTTCGAGGACTGTGGGAAACCACGAAAAACCACGTCAGGATGGATAAAAAAAGGTGTTTGTTGGTCTTGAGCTTTTTCTTCCAACTTCTTCTCTTCTTTTCTTCTCTTCTTGTTGTGTTTGATATATATGTTTTTTTTTTTCTTCTTCTTACTTCTTTTTTCTTTCTCTTTTTTTCTCTCTTTCTCTTTTTTTCCCCTCTCTTTTCCTTTATTCATTCATTCATTTCTTCTCCTCATTCCATTTCATTTTTTTACTTCATCTTCCTTTTGTCTTTCATTCATTAATTAATTTATTTTCATTTTTATTCTTTTTCATTTTTTATTTTCTTTTTCTTCTTTTTTTTTCTTTTTTAATTTTTTTTCCATTTTTCTCCATTTTCCTTCATTTTTTCTTATTTTTTTTCATTTTTTTTCATTTTCATTTTCTTTTTTTTTCTTTTTTTTTATTATTTTTCATTTTTTTTATTATTCTATTTTTTCTTTTTCTTTCTTTCTTCTTTTCATTTTTTTTTCTTTTTCATTTCATTCATTATAGTTATTGTATTTGATTATTATTCAACCCTTTTTTCTTTCTTTTCTTGTTTTTTCTTGTTTTTTCTTTTCTTTTTCTCTTTTTTTCTTTTTCTGATTTTCTCAATATTGAATGCTTGTGAATTCTTGAACGTCTGAGGGAAACCATGGAAAACCATCAATCAGGATGAAAAAAAAAATGTTTCAAGCTGTTGATGCAACTTGATGTACGGTAGTCAGAACTGCTTCTCCTTGAGAATATATTCGTCACGATTGTAGTAGGAACTCTACTTCTGATATGTCTCTTCTCGTCTGCCAGTACAAAGCTGCCATTAGACAATCCCCAGACAAACCTTGATTTTTCAACAGAGCTCGGTGTTGATCAAGTGCTGGGCATACAAGTAGGTGTTCTGCATTTTGATCTTCCAGCTTGCACAGGGGACACATGGAACTTGCTTTAACTCCTATTCTCTTCAGATGTTTGTAAAGAAAATCATGGCCTGTTGTAATCCTGAAGATCGCGACTGCAGTAGAACGAGGCAGGGTATTGCAATGTATCGGTTTTTCCAGCAAAGACTCCCATCTCTTTCCTCTAGCGACATCTTCTTGGGCCTGATTTAAAATAGTTTTGGATTGGAATGGAATTGGAATGTGAAATGGAGAACAAAAGGTTTCTTGAGATATATGCATTGTTACTTCAGCTGCTATCGAGTTTATAGTATCAAAACAAAAAAACACAAAATCCTTTTTAGTTGAACAGGAATGAGTTGTCTTATATGGGTAAGCCTACACTACAAACAACTTCCTTGTTGGGACAGCTTTCTTGGACCAAAATACGACGTACAAAAAATTCGTGAAAGCACAGTTTTTGCATTTATACAAATAAAAATTGTGCATCTACATTGACATCTATCATTGATGTTGTAACGCATTGTTAGTATGTTTTATCAGCTTCATCATTTCATAATATTTTTGCCTTGGTTATGCAACCAAAACCAACTCCACCTGTTCATTCTTTTGATGAATTTAAGGTCTCGATTGATTCAATCAGTCAATATTTACAATTTTCACAATTGGATATAATTCATTTCTCAAAGAACGTATGAACCAAATTTCTGTGAGACCGGTAGAAACATATACTAGATCATGCTTGAATATTCACATCTCAACATTCGGTTGAAGTTTGATTCCAATCGGAATTATATTATTACTAGGAAAACGCGGGATTTGCGTTGTGAGATGAGCTTAGAAGTATGGAAATCTAGAATAAAAAATAACTTGTCAGCTCAATTTACATATACGAACCTTGGATTACTTTGAACGTTCAAAAACCTCACCTTCAACTTGTTGATATTTATAGTGCTGCAACGTGTCGCATATACACATTGCAAATCCAATTGATTCAAATATTCAATAAAATGTACACTTTTATTGCGTTTTTATTGTTATTTCTCATTCGATTGTCGCAAAAATCTCTGAAAAGGTGTATAAAAGTATTGATCGTATATGATGAAAATTTGAGAGCTTTTGAAAAGTTCTTGTTTTTCAAGTATTTTTCCTCCGGGTTATTCTCATGAGGATTTTTCAAACTTTCCGATTATTTTACGAAAAAACCTTCCGAACGATTTCTCTGAATAACAATTCCAGCCTATTCTGGTATGACATAAATATGTTGGAAAAAGTTTCAAGTCGATAGATATTTTCTCCTGTCAAAAAAACAAAAAAACATATAAAAACGAAGTCAATTTTTTTCGGTGTGTCAAATGGAATCTTCGCTACGCTCATCCAATCAAGTGTTGATATTGTGTATATAAATCAAAATAATTATGTTCTCTGATTTCCTGCTTCAATCAAATATTCTTCACCCAAAACTCCTCTTGAGGCGTGATTGCTCGAATGGCATCGAATTAAAACTTCGTTCAATTATACGATACAATCAATCGTATTTGCATGGTATTGAATACGAAATGGTATATGAAATGAATTTCGAATGATAGATTCTTATATATATATATTTTGTTTTGTTTTTAATAACATCGAAACTCGATACAGAATCATTGTTCCCCAATCAAGGCTGTGGATGGAAAATAAGATCGTTTGGACGGGGCACCACAAGGGCGATCTTACCACCCCATCTTATACTTATATATTATATTATATACTATATACTTATTATATACTTATATATTTTTATACATTATATACTAGTATATTTTCAATATTCTGAACTGTGAGTGGTCAAAAATTTTTCAATAATGTAATATACGTAATTGTCAAATGTCAAGTGCACAGTGAAACCCGTATTTAATTTCTCCATAGTTCGATTGTTTCCCGCCCCAAGCGTGTAGCGTGACGAACGCGCCATGTAGGCCTATAATCACATACCACATCTTTACATGGAAACCCAATGTTATGACGTGGCTGATGTCACGTTATTATCCGTGGATCGCATTTATCACTCTTGTTTTATATGATTCGATGTCATCTCTGTAAGAAAGTCACATAAACCATTTGCCTACTTGTGAGGTGTATTATAGTATTGAAGCGATGAAGAGAGTGGCAGAAAAACAAAGAAAATACTCGGTCCTTTTCATTTCAATTGGAATTGTACTTCATAAATTGTCATTTACGATCATTTTTTTTTATATAATGTCATCGAGAAAGAAAGTCAGGTACACTATTTAAATTCTTTCAAGTAATTTACAGTATTGAACGTACGAAAAGAGTGGCATCAAAACAGAGAGAATCCTCAGTCATTTATTGTAATTGAAATTTTACTTTATATATTGTTCTATTTGATCGATGTTCTCGTGAGGTAATTCGTTTCAGTCTTCATATCCTTCTTTCTTGTCAAACATTCATCACTACGAGAAATAAGTTCAATATACTTCAAAGAAAATAGATTGGAACAACTTTCTACAAAGGAAGACCATAATGTTCATCATATATTCACATGATATTTCGAAACTTCATAACTTCAAATATTTATATGATAGGAATGATATGACATTTTGGGAACATTATTGATAAAAGCACTTGTGAAGAATGAGTATAATTAGCTGAGCAATGGCGTAGACCTGAATTATACTCAATCTCGGAGCTTTGTCTATATTCTAGTTGTCTGAAGTTAAATTCATGAATCACCAGGTTAAATCTCGTCAAATAAAGTCAACAATGATAAATATCAATGTTCATTTTTTATGGACGCACTGACTGGTCACACGGTGAGACTGATTAACATGGAACTTTCTGTGGAAACTCAGAAGTTCAGTTCGTATTTTGGGGGAAAAAATCGTTCAGACCACATTTAAGAAACAAATACGAAACGATAAAGTGATAATAAGTGTATGGACATCTACGAAAAAAACATACCTAATGCGGGACTCAAACCCTCGTTTTACTTGATTTCGAACACTAAAGCAGTGTCATAGGTAAATGAGCCACCGGGAGCGGCAAGTTGATGACTCTTGACCTCCATGAAGAAAGTCACATGACAGCTGAGTCAAGTTAGCTCTATATTATCAATCAGACAAAACTTAACAGTTTACTATTTACACAGTTTATTATTATCATAACATCAGAAAGGACGTTCCATGTTCTAGGCCAGTATATGGTAAAAAAAAGTGTGAGGCCAAATCAATATTATTGTGTCACCAATAATTATAATAATTGACAAACAATTATGATTGTGTACATTGTAGAGTGAATATATGGAAATAGACACAATTACAGAAGGTTACCAAAACAATTGCATGTCCACTTTGAAATTGTATGATTAAAATTATTTGTATCCTACTTATTTATATTTATTCCTACTGACATTGATGATCGTTTCCGATTCTAGATCCAAATGTTCTGCATAACATAATAACAGGCATATCATTTATTTGATGTTTTTCCCTCACTTACACTGAAACACGATAATTACTCGTCATAATGACGAATGCGGAGGAAATAATTGTTCTCTATGTACCCCTGTGATTATTATTACCATCCCAGCCTAGACCGCAAGACCTAGACCTCGATAGAGAAAACACGCATGGATGTGTGATAACAATATAGGTCTAGGTCTTCTCTGATCTATGGAAACAGATTGTAACGTGAAATAAAACGCCTACGTGATTTGTTTTAGGAAGGTTTTCCATGTTTGCGTGAAATGTGGATGGAGTGATCGATGAAGGATACGTGTAGAGTGAATATAACGTTTACGTTCCTGAATTCGAAGAACTGTGAAGAATATTATGACTTTAACATCTTTTGAGATCATAGTATTGTTGTACAGATTTTTTTTGTCTTTCGAGTGCACAAGTCGAAATTAATGAGAGTTGATTCTTGTTAAGGAAACTGGGGAAACAGTATGAATAAACAAGCTATGCGTGAGAAATATTATTCCATTTTATTAAGTGCTTTCTGGAACTTCGAAGTGCAAAAAACACATAACATCATGGTTTCCAATATTGAACGATCGGATATTTGTAATACACATTTGTTTATATCAAAATAATCTGAGAATATTTGTTTTGAGGATTATTTCTGTTCATTTTGGTATACTCTCTGAAATTGTGTGTCTGGAAAATATGTCCATTTTCATTTTTAGATTGGCAAGAGTGCTCTGAAATGGTGCACAATGTTCTCTGTATAGTAATTGTCGATGTTTCAATGACTTACTCTGGCCTAAAATTCGTAGTTTGGTACTGAAAAATGCTGAAGAAAAATCCCAAGATACAAATTTGATGATAGACTAAACATCCAGAATTAATCAGTGTTATACAAATCACTATTGTGGTCATGAAAGTACCACTTTCACTTATGTATATTGCGGTCAAATGAGAGCAAGAGACAAAATGACAATGATAGCTTGAACTTATATCATGTATGGGTGAACTGGAAAATTACTTCGATCACATTACAAAGTTTCAATGTTCGAAAAACTACTCAGCTGCTACAAATATCATACATCAATCATAATGCAGTTCATGAGGAAAGTTTAGCCGGCAATGGAAATATAATATGAATAATCGTATTTGAAATTGAGTCAAATATAAAATTCGAATGTTGAATGTCAATAAGTAATAGCCCACTGCTCCTTATTGGAACGGTGCCATTGTTATTGAGACTTAAAATATATATATATATATATATATATATATATATATATATATATATATATATATAAACATGTATTCATATAGTCTGGGATAAATTGGTGTGGCATCCATGAATAATTCTGAATCAAATAACCGATTGTGCAATCACACGATAAATAAATCTCCGTCAGTCTATATTTAAAAAATAAATTTCACTCTTCATTCTAGACCATATTTCCGAAACACCCGATCATTAATATTAAATAGTGGTGTTTTAGGCAACACATTCGATTCCTTATCACACGCTAATCGTAGCGTCTTAATTCATGACGTCATCTCATTACCCGACAGCCAATCAGTGGCGACTACATCGAGTGGCCGACCAATCAGGCGACATGGCGTGTGTAGCAACATGCAAGAAAGACCAACCGACAGTTTACAGAAGGAACATGCGATTGTAGGAGGAGGGAGGGAGGTGGGTATGAACTATAAACGCAACAGGCAAAAGCACAGCCACTATAAAACTTCAGGAAACTTGTTTCACTTAGATTTGTGGAGCGTTAAGAGGGCACTAGAGTGAGAAGAGAAGAATGATCATGGCTGAGTCATAGATTTTTATATTTTATGAGTTTTCATGGAAACCTCATGTATGGAAGAGAGTGAACATCAGGGTAGTGACACGATTATTGCCGAATAATCAATCCTTTCCTCAATTTATCACTCATTATTATGAATGATTCTTAGCTAAATTGAAAAGAATGAATGAATTGAATGAATTCAATCGAATTGAATCAATGGAATTATCAACAATCTATTATCATCTGAATTTGATTAACATATATTCCCGCTCATATATGACCAAAAATGGTTATTGGAAAAGCAGTAACTATGTTTTTGTCAATATAATCACAGTATGACTACTCCTTTTTGATATCAGCACTATCGCTTGGCTGAATTTCACTATTGGGAAGCGCAAAAAATATCCAATTGGCAGTGAATCAGAAATTGTTTAGTGATCATAAGCTTTGTAAATATGATGAATAACAGACATCAACCAATAGCTGACTCCAATTTCATCCAAGAATTAGTTAGCTACAAGAATGCCCATTATGGTGATCATTAAGAGTATTAATAATATTAATTTCGTTGATCACTGAAGATTATTGATTAGCCACGTAGATGCGTATGTGAGAGCTATGTTACGATGTAGTGATACCAACCTACATCATCATAGAAGAAAGAAGGTGTGCCCACTCGTGCCTTCAAAGTGAAATATTTCCGGTGTCAGAATGTGAGTCCAGAGTACCGACTGCCAGTAGCGCAACCATCGTTTTCATATTAAACTAAGTTTCTATACGATGCCACCAGTACCGTAGCCACTCTTATCTTCATCCAGTTTGAAGAAAATCCTCAAAATCTCTACAGGCAATCAGTACATTTGGCTCTAAACTGACCGAAAGAGACCACAAATACCGTCCATGTTATCAGTATGGTAGTTGGTTCACCTTATTTATATTGTGATAAAGTGTGTTGGTATCACTACATCGTGACTGTGGTACGCATGGAGCTTTTCTGTCATTCGATTGGGTGTATTCGTAATCCATGAGAATATGAATGGATTATGAATATGCCATTTGGAAGCGTGAAACATGTTTCAAAATATGTGATGTTACAAATTGATAATCAGAATATGATGTTATTATATTTGAGAGCTCTGCACATTCAAGTGGACGGTTGGGTCGAGTGAGGTTCTCCCATCAATATTGTTCTCGCTAATGTTCGAATTAGTTCAGAAACAACCATTATATTTTTTCTCTTCTCAACTTTAACATACTACCTTCAATTTTTATCCATATTTGTTCGATTTTCAATAATTTAAAAGAGCTCAATACCCATTCCATCCCGTTCATTTGTGTCTCTCGGCTACCCAAAATGTTGGGAGAAATCTGGATAGAGATTGTTAGGCCTACATATGAAAATCTCAAACAATACCGTGTATTCAAAATACTATGCCTATATTGTATACGTAAGTACGTACAACTATAACTATAGGCATACATTCAGTACAATATTGTCTCTACCTTTCATTCACAATTAGAACAATACCAAAGAACGACTGGAGATGAAAATGATGATTGATCATATTTTGTTGTTGAATAGTCGAGGTTTGTGGGGAACTGGAGGGTGAAAAGCGATGATACGGAAACCCGGCACCTCCATCAGAATTGATAATACTCTTGAATAATCCATTGGCATTGTCTTCGCATGAACAAAACCTACTTACATATCGCAGTTATCTAGGTCAATGGCAATATGACGTCATATTAAACCAATAATGGCGTAGATGATATACTGGATACGTCTTAACTATACGATTTATGTCGTTGAGATGTATAATTTCCTCATTAAATGCACTTTATTACTAGCATATTTAACTCGTGATTATACTATATTGTATTTTTTGCACTCGATTGTATTTTTCATTGAATAGAGTAAACTCATGAAATATTAATTCACATTGATGTGAACATTTTATTGAAAATCACATATGAAGTATCGATCACGTTGCCCACAATGGAGGACGTAACTTATTGAAACCCACTCAAATGAATTATTCCTCATTTCATGAATGTGTAGACAATTTTCATCACAATCAAAATAGAATTATCATGCTGTATAACCATATTAGGAGGCTGCAGCCGTCGTTTGCAATGAAAATGAGATAATAAATGTTCGGAACATGATATATATATATATATATATATATATATATATATATATATATATATATATATATATATATTCATATAAATATATATATATATATATATATATATATATATATATACATATAAATATATATATATATATATATATATATATATATATATATATACATATAAATATATATATATATATATATATATATATATATAAATATATATATATGAGAGAGAGAGAGAAAGAAGAGATAGATAGATATAGATATATGGATATATATATATATATATATATATATATATATATATATATATATATATATATGTATATATATATATATATATATATATTTGAACGTTTTTGTCGAATCATAAAGATGTGACCAGTCTGGGACTTGAACCCAAGACCTCTTGGTTTGTACCCAAAAAACCAACTGAGCTAAATAGCCACTCAGATTCTTATGATTTGAAAAAAACGTTCATACATATCGTCAATGGATCGCATCCATGAAGAAATGTTGTTCAATATATATATATATATATATATATATATATATATATATATATATATATATATATATATATATATATATATATATATATATATATATATATATATATTGAACAACATTTATATATATATATATATATATATATATATATATATATATATATATATATATATATATATATGTATATACGCAATCAATCGATGATTTCATGAGTGATTAATTGATCTAATACAAAACCTTCAACTTCTTTTCAAAAATATCTCTTCTTTCGATATAGTAGAAAATCAATATCCATTCATTCCATCCCTCCTTCTGCCGATAAACTTGTATTTGTTCGGGTGTCCTCCCCATTCTTCGCCACGTGCTAAAATACATACCGTTTATTGACACACGTCCTATATCCTTGTGTTCCCAAACAAAAACCTGTGATAATGTATTCACACCAAGGACAAGGTTTTTCGAGTAGTTGTATAATAATCGATTGTCGTTGAATCGTAACACGCGATATCTCGACATTTTATCGAACTTATACATCGAGTGAGCATAAATCAACACGTCCGAATCAGTTAGTAATAGATATGATAATTATTCAATTCGAATGTATTTTTGTTGGACCTTGAAATAAATGTGTGTGATTTTTTTCCTGTTGATAAGAAGTGATACAAATAATTGATGTCAAGGAAAATCAGAAATTGTGGAAAGAAACTTCATCAATTGTTGTCATTGTTTTTTTCTACAATAACGATAGTCGTTTTTCATTTCCTCTAACAATGAACATTGAGGGATTCGAACGGCTAACAATGGTGGGAAAATGAATTATATACCACGTTTCACATTTGTAAAGGCTGAGAAGATTTTCAAATAGTAAACCATTTCTCCAGGTTTTTTATTCATGTCTTATGTATGTTTTTCATAACTGGAACAAATTCTTGAAATCAATTCTCCACGAGCGAAGAAATTAAACAATTCAATATAGTATTCGATTCGCTGTTCTGATTCTGAACGATTGTGCTACTATATTGTCAGGAGTGGAAAGTGGTAAGTCATTAATATTGGAGTTGTCAGGCATTGACGATATTATTGTCATGACATACAAAACTTCATACGGATACTTTTAACAAAACTTCTTAGACACAGCACGATGTTCGATCAAACTTCATACAAGGTTCATCTCCAAACTTGGCTAATGATTTTATAATGATATTTCCATTCTTATGGGATGATATAAAGACGAGTCAGTTGAGAAATTATGTTACAAACATCGTACACATTCCATCATCATATGTTATTGAATTATCAATGATGAATTGCAGTTCCTACAGTTGGAGCCGATAATATCATCAAAAAATGATCGATTTTCTATCCATCATTCCAAATATTTCGTTTATTCCAAAATGGGATGTATCCAGAAAAAGATATGAATATTTTACAGTTCGGTTTATATATCAATTTCTTCAGTCATGGTCAGCACCACGCGAGATAAGAAAAACTACATATTCCAGCTATTCATATAGCTCCAATATATTGAAAACTATCAGAGATTGAAGAATTACATCGAGTCGTTCCGTGAGAATGAGAATAAATTCACGGGAAAAATTGAATGTGAATCATATTCAAGCCAACTTATGATCAATATTTTCATTTTTCGTTCATTTATCTGGAGAGGCTACCTGAAAATCAACCCCACAGTGTGAATCCATAAATATTCATCATTTCCACGACCTCATTTGATCAAAATCGAATGCCACAAAGGGAACTCATATTATGTAGAAAGTACTCGACCGATGGATATCGGTGGAGGTGCCATGCTCATTTGAAAATGAATTTAAAAAATACTCTTCAGAAGTTAAAAGCACTCATTGTTCAAATATGGAAATGAATCATTTGTAGTAGTGGGAATAGAGAAACCTGAATCATGGAGCGTATTTTATTTCGTCTTTGTGAATGTACACACCTAATTGCTCTCTTTTGACGACCTCGCCAACAGATGGGTGTATGAAATTTATGAAATTACAAATAATCGAATGAAAAAATGGAACTATTGAGTGAAAAGGGAATAATGAGTAATGGGGCGTTCACGAAAACTTATGCATCATGCGGGACTCGAGCCCACTTCGATTTCTGAAGCGGTGCCGTACTTGACTAAACCATGGAGGGCGCTAAGATATTTTGTAGACTTCAGATCGCAATGATTGTTCATATCAAGCTGGAAAACTCGACTCATCTTATATTTTTTTTTGCCTCAATATATTCTCAAAAAATACTGCCACAGGACTTGAAAACTGTACGAAATTGTTTCACACCACAATATCAAGGTTGTCTTGAACCTCTCAATCACGCAACAGAAATAGCTTGTGAAAAAACAGCTGATCGGTATTTAATAACAAGCGGAGAACGCCAGTCCTGGTGTTAGGAAGGCGGTGAAATCAATGAGCCACAATCATCATTACAGTGTTTAACGACAGCCATAATGACAGACATCTATATAAGTCATTCGATGCGGATAGGTGTCTGCGTTATAACTCGACGTGGAGAAATGTCAAGTGATGGTCGGAAGAGAATATGCATTTGTGACCAAGTATTTTCAAATTGCTTCCAGGAATGATATTTTATGACACACACAATCTTGTTTTTGTTTGCATGTCAATGCCTCCATTTGCTATATATTCGATCGACAAAAAAGTCAGACATTTGCGCGCTCTCTTATTTTCTTCTCTCTCTCCCTTTGTTTTTCCTTTCCCCTCTTTCTCTCTAGAAGGAGCTTGCACTAACACCATGAGTTGAAGTAAGAGGTAAGAATCACATTGACTCTATAAAACTACTTAGACGAGCTTTAGCGAGGATTCAATTTGACATACTGAAAAAAATTGGTGTTCGTTTTTGTTTTATTTTTTTATGTTTTTTGTCGGTTCTCCACAGGTCAAACGGCTGAAGCTATTAATTTCAAACTTTTTTTATCATTCTTCCTTATCTAGCTTAGATCTGTATAGTTTTGTGGTATTATCGGGTGGTAACTTTTATTTTTATGAATTTTTATTCTCAAAAAAAATGCAATTCTGTGTGAAGTTGGATTACATCTTGATACACATTTTTGGAAATTCTCAGCTGGATTGGGTCATCCATTCTGAAGAAAAAACATAAAATGTGCTGAATTGGTACCACTCGAAGCAGTTTTTACCCATTTATAACTTAAATGTCACCCAATTGGCGAATTTAGGCAAAAGATTGGCAATGAAGTCGACATACTATTACTTGCCGCTCGTCTAACAACGCACATATGGCGTTTTCCTATTCATCATGAAATACGAAGAGAAAGTATTAATTTGAGTCATATGCTGATATCATTTTGTCGAATGTGATCTCGAACTATTTTCATTGGAATCAAACCCACATGACACATAGAATATATCTGAAGAATGGATAATTAGATTTGAGAGTTATTTTAGCATTGTCGTGTTTCCTTTAATCACGATCGGTAAGAACACAAATTTCACATATCACTTGTACTTATGAACTTAAGTGTCTACACACTTGTACTTTGTAATCATGCTGACCTATCCAATATGACCTGTGATGCAATTAGGACCAATAAATAATAACTAACCAACTACTATTTCCATTATATCGGCTTGAACTTGTTGACCTCATACGCATATTTCGAATTGTTTTCTATTCCTTGATGCCTGACAGGTTATCGAACTTTGAGGGTGAGCTGAGTGGCTGAAAAACAACAATTAAGGACTATATATAAAGACTGGGTCACAGTGAATTAATCAGTTTCCTGATACACGTGCGTGAATCAGTGTACGAAATGAAGACAGGTCTTTTGTGCATGACGAAAGAAAAAGACGCAAACAATTCTTACGAGTAGCGGTTCTCTAATTTGAGCGAATTTATCATTGATAATGACTTCGTGCTAACCTAAATGAGAGTTTTTCTTTGGATGAGAAAAAATAAACAAGCTCCTGTGATCAAAGAACTATACTGAGCTAATTTTGGAATAAATAACATTGAGGAAAAAGTGGTATGTTTGTTTTTATCTCACTTGAGATTGCATGAGAATTGATTTAGCGAATTGTCAGTTTTTTGTGATAACTTGATTAATTTTTTTGTGAATGTAAACTTGACATAATTGCAAATGAATTCATCTATATATCTATCCATCTCTCTCTCTCTATATATATATACATATATATATATATATATATATATATATATATATATATATATATATATATATATATATATATATATATCTTTCAATAACTTTCAAAGGGTTTGAAACTTTCAAAAATTTGATATTTTTCAAAGATATCAAAATTCGATGAGAAGTAAACACTGTGATTTTGAATATCTTTAATATAATATATTTCATGATCATTAAAACTATATGAGATAATTGTCACAAGTATTCTACTGAAAAAACGTTTTCAGCTATTTGACTTTCACAGTTGGGTCATAAAAAATTGATTGCTGCTCGATCTTACATACTTGAGACTATTGAGAATATATTTGTTTTATGCATATCGTAATTTTCGAATCTCACAAGATTTCAGAGTTATCAACAAAAAACTGATATTCTCCAGATCAACGCCCATGCGCACTTGACACGATAAATTGAGCGGTGAATAGAAACAATTCAGCTAGACTTGTTCTCAAATCATGATATTTTCAATACATGGATAGTATATTATGATCTGTCGATTCAAACATGATGCAATTCAAGATATCTCATGGAGACTCATCCCACAATATTCAACATGAATTAATTGACCTGTATATATTCAAGACAAAAATCTCTTGTATCTCTTGTAGCTCTTGTATCTTTGGATATTAAATGTACCACGTTTCACTAAATGATACCTTGGTCAACGTGAAGTTAAACCATATACTCAATGAAACCATACGCATGCAAAACGATGGTACATTAGGATATTCAGTAATAAAACAATTACAAGTACCATAAGTTTCGTGCATTATACAATGAATTATGTTTGCAAGCACTTATGCCCACATGGTTGAAGAAGTCTAAAAAATACTTTACTGTCCCTATCGATCAATATAGGGTCTTGTTAATTTGGATCGGAAACATAATTATGATCATGAAAAAAGAGTTGACCCTACTCTCAAGTGGTTCTGACGTCACTTTGATAAAAATAGAATATGTCAACAGTGGACTGACAGTGATTACCCACACATGCGAGAAATGTTTTGATATTGATCATCATGCATATGAATTTCCTCACTAGCATTTGGATTGATATTGAAATAATATATTCATGTTCTCGCAATATTGAGTCAATACGAAATAAAGCAACTAATGCGACAGTGTTTTGTCGTTATTCTCCATGAGCCAAATCTAGGCAAAAACGATCTGAATTATTCAACAGCATAGCAATAATAAACCTAAGGCCTGAATCAGAGGTAGCATATATGGAGGAAATTGTGAAAAAAATAAAAATGTTTTCAACTACATAATGTGGAAAGTCAGTATACCCTCGCACCGCTTTTTACAAGCTTGTGAGTTGCTTATACAACGTCAAGAGCCTATGCTACCTGCAATTAATTAAGTGGGTCCTAGGTTCATATTATATCAGTTCTTATATTCACTACAACTCCAGCCTCTTTCCCAGAAATGCTTCTATCCATAACTACCCTACCAGTCACAGTAACTCTATCCGTTCTCTAACACACTCCCACGCTTTTTTCAGAAACAGCCCTCTCCATCTTTGCATAACCATTTACAATAAACTACCTACCCATATAACTAGCCTC
Source organism: Brachyptera risi (assembly GCA_964007535.1). Taxonomy (NCBI): domain Eukaryota; kingdom Metazoa; phylum Arthropoda; class Insecta; order Plecoptera; family Taeniopterygidae; genus Brachyptera; species Brachyptera risi. The sequence continues at coordinate 48,550,097 of OZ023328.1, forward strand.
ACCAAACTCTCATCTCTCAAATACAAACTTGAATATTTCCTAATCCAGAACCCCTTCCATGACCTCAACGAATTCCTAACTTCAAAATCTCATTAGACCATCATTGTACTATTATATATATATATCATTCTGTCTTTTTCAATCTATTCTTCTATCTACTCATCTTTATATCTAGTTGTTAGTTTTTATACTTCCTATATTTGTGCCATGTACAAATCTTTGGATTCAATGAAAAAAAATAAAAAAATATTAGATTAATCGCCTGCATGTTTTTTGCTGAACACCGATGTGATTATTAAGATCTCTGACAAATTTCAGTCCAAAAAAAGATTTCCCGATTTTTTTTGTATGGCATTTTCCGTATTTTTGACCTATTCCAATTTGCCACCCTAAAAATATAACGTGTTTCCACAACAACATCGATTATTCAATTACATTATTCATTCAAGTTTCATTGATTCTTTATTCACAATTTTTATTTTTTTTTAGTTCCCAAACAATTCGGTTCACCTCCATTCTCAGAGAATCCAGCTTCATATTGAGAAAAAGATCGAAATGTCAAAATAATTTAAATTGACGTAATTACAGACAGTGTGAGCTCAGATAAACGTCAAGTCCCTCATACAATCTGAGCTCCAGAGTCACTTCAAGAACGTGGCAAGACACGTGTGAACTGAACAACTGTTCCAACAAATAGAGAAACAAATGACATCGTCTCAGTGCATACAGGAAGCATTGACAGCAGCCACGACCACATCGATGCAAAAATGCATTTTCTCGTGCAAGAAAGATGACGGATAATCGAAACAACTATAGAAGATAGAAACTATAGAACACTATAGAAGATGAAGGTCGTATATAAAAAGAGCTGACACAAATATCATTGCTGTTTTTTTTATAGCTGTGGTATTTTTAGTATATCAAGAGTTGTGAAAAGAAAGATCACGTTAATAAACGTAACTGAATCTTTCGGAAGCTTTAATTACTAGAAAGTGATAAGAGAGATGCAGCGAGATAATATATTATTACACAAGTTTCGATATTAATTTACTTGGTTGAAGACTTTCCACTTTCGTGAATACAAGTATGATGCTTGTACACATTAAAAAAAAGTCTGCTTCCGTCTAAGAAATATTCTAAAATTTCATAATTTCGCAACATTTTTGAGGATTTGGTTATTTTGAAAGATGCATTTGCGTTCATTTGCGTTTGCGTTTTGCAAACCTCCTCCTCCTAAGGTGACCTGATTTCACTCACAAAATACCACATGCAGCCATTTCTGTCCTATTCGTGTTCATTATTTCGATACATGACGGTCATCTCTCGTGGATACAAGTGCACTAATCTTCGAGTAAGTATTGTCTAATTCTGAAGTTTAAGGATCCTCACCGCGTCTGTCAATTGAAATAACTTCCCATACCTGGCTATCTCCAAAATACCAAGTCTTTCATCGGATAATGTTCACCAGGAAATCTAAATACCTTGACAACACAAGATGATAGCAAAGTCACGGTCTCTTAGACCACGAAAACATGACATATTCCGTAGGTCACCTCATGTGCATGGCTAGGATTTTGTGTTAACAACAATGAGAATTTACAAGAACTGGACATTGTCAGAGAAATCGAGATCTTCTGGTGAATGATAACCAATCAAAGTTCTACTATCTTGGAGCTACTCAGGTCTGGGGCGTTATTCCATGTGGCAATCGTGGTGAAGACCCCAGTCATCAAATTGACAAAAATTAGTAAAAACAATTATAATCTGGTGTACTCACTTTTGGTCCCAAAGTGCGTAAAACTCGCAGTGTCTCGTTCCCTCTCAACGGCCGAACTCGCACAGCTACCTGTAACCAAACCCGATGTGGTGACATATCAACATCAACAGCACACTTCTTGTCTGGCAAACATGTGACATAACGAACACCGTGGCGCGAGGCTGCAGGCTGTACTGACAGCTAATCGCGTGGTAGTAGTCGAGCAGGTACGTCAAGGTGGCGGAGAAATCAGTCACCCCCTTCTACCCCCCCTGGTCGTTACAACCCCCCCAGGAGCATGTGCTGGGTGGAGCGCACGCACTGTGATTTCCATGGGTGGAAAACCTCATTTGGGAATTGATTAGTTCTATTATGGAGCATTAGAAAGGGGTGAGAAAGGTCATTGTTTTAGTTGGGTAATTAAAGGTAGGTGAGTGTTTTTGTACAGATGTATATCAGGAAATTACGAAATATCGTTTTTAATTGTACATGTAATTGTGAAATACGATTCTTGGAATGAATTTTTTCTTTAATTGATCTGATAGATGTAGAAATATATGCATAAATTGAATCGTGTATTATTCATATAATATGGAAAAAAAATTTGTACCTGAACAAGATTATCAACTTTCATAATTGTGTATAATTATATTGTTTTCGAAGTCTCAGGAATGACCTTGGTGCATCGCATGTTTGGCTACAGATTATATTCAACATCCATGTATTATTTTATTTCGCCAGATATTAGTCTTGACGATTATTATTTGTATTTTCTTTTCTTCCAAAGGACATATACATTTGATGACTAAAATGTAACATATATGGAACGTCAATAAGTGAGTAAAAACAGTTGCACAGGTAAAATGTAAAAACAAATACAATCTTACATTTCACAAATACAATCATTCATACTGTTTCATATACACACATTCATACAAACATTATTACATACAGTCAGTTCAATATAAAATATATCAACAAGTGGCATAATATGAAATCAGATAGATTTATCGAATATAATAATATCAATTCATGTCATGTATGCTCATCTTGTCGCTAGATAGATAATGAATAATGTATCATAATGAAACTGTCCACTGTAAATAAAAAAATCGGAAGATGGTTCAATTTGAATGCCATCACAGTCATGGTATCTCATACACGCCTTGCTTCGCATATTATTTGGGGTTGTGCAGCGTTCCGGTAGTTTTCACGTGAGTTGAACATAAATTTTACATTCATAATTGATTCTTCAAACTTCATTTCATCATTATGTGGATGTAATGAGCATTGATGATTCTATCTACTTACTTTTAACTTTGTACTTTTTTGACTGACGATTCATGTTCCAAGATTTAGTGACATCAGAGATTTCAAGTGAGATTGTAGAAAATGTTCCATGGTTGATAAACGCAAGCCGAACCATAAATCAATATCATTGAAACACACATACATCCATACAATAGTCTTCATTTTTTAAAAGAAAATGACGATATTCAGATATTGAGTTGATCTTCTCTTGAGAATATTCATGAATATATGCGTTTGTAAGATTATCGCGAGTAATAGATCGTAAGATCTATACATCTTAATTTCGAAATAATCAATTCTAGTCATAATGTCATGATGTCATAGTCATTCAGTCACAATGGATTCATATGTTGATCATTTCACCCGCTATGCAATATGTTCGACTTGAACTCAATGGATTTTTTTTTCAAAAATAATAAAATCAGATTCTTGAAAATGTCAGAACTGAATTTAATGAAGAGCACATGTATTGACATGAAATTGACATTTTGTGAAACATCATTTTCTACTTCAGGATTGAATTCAGAAATTGAAAATTTAGTTCAAGGCTTTTCTTACGGGAATGCATTCATTTTTTCCAAAACGACTCGAAGCATTGTTGGCCTATTTGAGGAGAAAAAGATCTTCTCTGGAACGACACCAATGTTCGGAGTAAGTACTGAAAGGTGACTATAGTTATATTCTTTATGACGAGTGTGTGACTATATGTATGCGCCAAATAACTCACTCAGATTTGTTTGTCAAAATGAAATGAAAATGTTTGATATAATATGCTCATATGATGGAAAAGAATCTTCACTCTGAATCAGATATTTACTGTCAAAACATTTCACATTTAAGATTTTCAAATTTGCTGTCAGCTCCAAATTTAAACGAATATACAATTCATGGTCGTCCTGAATATCAAAATATCAAGGATTATAATGAATGATTGAACTGAAATCAGTTCAGAATTCATCTACGCTGATTTCATTTCACTATTCTTCAATATTCCTGATTCAGTTGACCACACAAATAGCCTTCCCACACAACATTTGATAACATGAAAAAATGACGTCTTATTGTCGAACCATCAATGGAAAACAAAAAAACTAATTAATTTCCCAATACTATCATATTCCTTGTTATCTCCTACTCTCATATACAAAACTATCAGCATTCATTAAACTAATATGCATGAATGATACAATTTTCACTTATAAATAGCCACAATTATGAGTTATATATCTGTTACAATTCATAGCAAATTATGAACTCTTATCAGACCAAATTACTCGTCTTGCTTGACTTCGATCAAACGAAATAAAGTGTGGTTAGAGTCACATAAAGTGGTACATCAAGCTACATTGAAATGCATAATTATGAATACGAAAATATAAAGACATCACACGCTCAGAAATTCACGGTAATTGAAATTGTAACCACGGAAAAAAAGGTTCGAATTCCGCATAAGAGGCCGCAGGCGCTCTACACGGGCTCGTTGTTCGCTCGCTTCAGACTCGAGTTTTAAATGCATCGTGTGCTAGGCGCCACCCGTAGACTAGCCCGCCGAACTCAGATTAACATAAACGCCGTTAATTCCCTAGCTCACACTTCTGATATATTTCACATTCAATGTTTTTTTTCGGTATCAGAAAATATGTATCTAGGTTTCCGTAAATTAGAAATTTTTTCATTTTTCATTTGAAGAATTTGAAAAATCATAAATTTTGTGTTCAAAATTCTGTATTCACGGTAATCTTTGTTTTTCAATTACTAACAGAATGCAAAAACACTCATATTGATATCATAAAAATTACGGCCGTGAGAGTTTGCGGCGTGAAATACGAGCGCCTGCGGCCTCATAAGGCGTGGAATTTTGTAAACGTCCTTTCACATATCATCACTTCATAATTTCATAATCACCTGCTCATTCGTACCCCCGTATAACCTAGCTGTTGGTGGGGCAGGGCATGTTGGTAAACATAAAACACATTTCATGTGACCACAACTGTAACATCGTTAAGAACTGACACAGTCCAGGGGAAGGGTGTAAGAGGGCCGTGACATGCGAGACGTTGTGATACTGTGTCAAGGTCTGTTACGTATACACCCTAATGTGAAACTAAGGACCTTTAACCAACAGTTTAACGCTTGGCATAATTAATTCAACGAGATTTAGAACGGAAGATTTCTTCTGAACATGAACACCAGATAACTTGTGTATTCACCTATACTTTTTTGGAAATATACTGAATAGATTGAGAGACAGGAGAAATATTTTCCAAGATGAAAACTCGTTCGTATGATGGAAAAAACATTATGACATACAGGTTTTCCTGATGCTCTCATGGATCAATATTGATTTTCTTTAATTGGTTTGACTCGTAATATATAGCCGTATGTACTCCACATACATTTATAGGTTCACTTGAATTTATCAATTTCAGAATGAATATGATTTACTCACAACCACAACTTGAAAATACGACCTGAACATTATAAGATGATGTAACATGCACAAATACTCGGACATAAACAATAAACACACACATACAAAAACATACACACACAAAACATACAAACATACAATATATACAAACATAAAAATACACATTATGAAAATGTACAGATGTGAAAATTTGCTCTATTGCAACACAAAACAATCAGATTTCAATGAATTCAGGAGAAATATACATTTTGAAAGTGCATCAATTCCCCCCCCCCCCCCCACCCCCTTCTGAAATTTGATCGAATAACTCGAGATTGGAATAGAAATAAGTATAACTAAAAAGTGTCGAGAACACAGAACGATGTTTGCATCAAATTTCAGCACAAAACGCGCACATTTCAATAATTTCACAAATAATACACATTCAAAATGTGAGGGCAAATGCACTCGCTCCGACCTTGATAACAAGAAGTCAAGGTTTGTGTACAGCTTTGACAATAAATCATTCTACTGTAAGTGTTGTTAAACGTAGACCTCGTGGTTGATGTATTGAATTTTCAATGTTTATAACTGAAATCCAAGAACACGAAACCTGCTCGTTGATGCACAAAAGACTGATGTATTATTGATGTGGTCGACTTTGCGAATAGCGAGCTGTGAATATTGTATGTGCGATAATACAAATTTGATGCTATCGATCTTGACGCATAAAGCTGAACATAAAGCTGGAATACAATGAGATTGATATACAAGATTATATATATATATATATATATATATATATATATATATATATATATATATATATATATATATATATATATATATATATATATATATATATATATATATATATAGACCTATATATATATATATATATATATATATATATATATATATATATATATATATATATATATATATATATATATATATTTATTACTGAATTATTTTCATACGTCAGATTCAGATTATTCTGATGACCTATACTCAAAATGGAATGGAAAGACTTCGGTGGAGGGTTTGAAATAGTTGTTACAGTTCTGAAGTACCCCAATGAATTGACGATTTTCACACCACTTACTGCAAAAAATTGGGCTTCGTTTTATTTGTAATTTTGTACGTGGTATGCAAGTTGGGATGAAAAAATAATTAACTCAAAACAATTTGTTCACATATTTGTGTCACACCAGAATGAGTTGAGATTGTTTTTCGGAAAATTAGGAGAATTTGGAAAATCTCCACAATAATAACCCGGATAAGAAATACTTGAGATGTAATTTTTTTTCCGAAACTTGAAATTATTCACTGAATAGGCCCATGGTGAACACAATCATACATATTGTCAGTGAGTTTCACATCAATAGGATGAGAAACATTAAAGAAAACGCAATAAATGCGTACATTTAATTGAATATTTGGATCAATTGGTTTTGAAAAGTGTATATGAGACAGGTTGCAGAACTATGAATATCAACAAGTTTCAGGTGAGGTTTTTGAATGTTCGAAGTAATCTAAGGTTCGTAGATGTGAATTGACCTGACAGAAGATTTTTCTTTTCGGATTTCCATACTTCTAAGCTCATCTCACAACACATATCCCGCCTTTTTCTGATTAAATGCACTTCCAAAGTTATCAATTCTCATGTAATCTCAGAATATAATTTTCATGAATTATTATTGAGATCAACAACGGCAGAAAGTATGAGTAGCATCATGATACAATTGAATTGGAATTCGTCTGACTCGAATAGTTGGGGGAAAAACTATGAAATATGGGGTCAAACGGGCACTGGATCGTGTCCAACTATAGATATATTTGTTGTGAATATCTCATCATTTCATAACCACCTACTCATTCGTACCCTTGGATAAATTGGCTGATAGTGCGGACTTCATTTGAAATAAGTGAACTGTAGATTTTACTTTTGGTGCTTCCTCATGGACGAATTGGACTCCAAAATTTCATATTTTTCAGACTAAAAATCAAATTTACCCACTTGACGATATTGCTTGTCGTCACGTTCGAGTTGGGGTTGGGAATGCAGTATATTCAATGCGTGTGTTTTGGTATAAAGTGGTAAAGTGCGTGTCAAAGTTCATACTACACTGTTCAGACATTTATATATTCAGATCTCTCTCTGGCTTTCGTAAACTCTCGTAATTGTTCGGGAAGTATCGTAAGGTTTTCGTCAACGTTGCTTGAACATTTGTGCTGATCATTAGCGTTATACTTTTGATATGATTGATGAATATCTTCAACCAACGCTCACCATAAATTCTACAGGAGATTATACAAAATATTGTACTCATTTGGAAAATTTGATCAAACTATTAACGATTTGTTGAATAATCGTGAGTTATGTTGCCCACATACAAGAATTCGTTCTTATGCGGGCTTCTTATTATTAATCAACTCATTTCGCACTCATGGCAGTTCTTCTTTATTTTTCTCATATTACCGTTATATCGTTTTGAATTTATTTTTTATTATCTCTATTTTTTGTTATTCTATTTCATATTTGTCATGTGATTGTTTAATGAGAATAAAAAACATGTTGAAATTGAAAAATATTGAAAATTGAAATTTGCAACTCTTCATCGATATGACTGCGATTCATGATATTTTGTACATTGATTTGAATAATTCAAATGAAAAATAATTTAAATGATTCAATGAAGCACCAGCTGATCCTAATCGTGAACATAAATAATAATAATGATATCTGAAATCTGTATCTTAAGTGGATTCTCCGCTACAATCACCTGATAATATAATAGTTCAACAATAAAAATCTGATATCAAAAAAAAAGGAGAAACATGGTGTGTGATGATAGATATTTTTTTATATATTGGGTTCTAACGACGCACTATACTGGTGGCTACGATCTATCGGCGTATTTAGGTATTCAAGTAATTTATGTTGCTCCGCTTATTTCAGTCTACAAAGTTTAAAGATACACAGTGAAATGTTCACGTCGAGAAAAACTACCCATCATGTGCGGATAGTTGCTGTATGGTTGTGTGATCAACGATAACGTTAAGTGACCGTTTGGAACATGTTACGATTAATATATAATGTGCTATTGATCAAACGGAACTGATGTATTCCACGACCTGTATTTTACATAAAATGAACATTCAGGTCTACAATACACTTTATTCCCATTTGGAAGTAATTTCCGGTAGCGTGGAATGAAAGAGTTCAATATACATTGTTTTTCCTACACTTTCTCGAACTTCATCCTAGATTGATATCGGAACGGAATCATCTGTCCTCTAAATGGTATACGCACTCTAAAACGCCTTAGTTTCGGTTATTCGCTGGCTCAATTCTATATTTGAAGACATGGTCATCTCAATTATCGTTATGAACAATTATGATATCATCAATGTTGGTCTCATAACACAACCAACAGCTAGGTTGTATGGGCGTGTGAATGAGCGGAATATGTGGATCATTATTTGTTATAGTTTCGTCAACATAAATAAAAACTTTCTCTAGTAATGCCCGCACTCAAGATTTAGCTTCTTTTTCTTTTCCCCTCTTCCGATTTTGAAATTTTAATCCACATGTATATATTCAGTTCTCTTCATCACTGTTTGTATTGTTTTCCTATCATCTTGTTTTGAATGAGATGAATAATTAAGAGATTAAAAATTGAAATTGAATTGAAATTGAAATTGAATATATCAACCAAAACTCATACCTCTTGTGAGAATCAATTACCTCGCCCTAGTTGACTAGTTTCTGATTCTCATCATCAGCTGAAGAAGTAACTCGAGTGACATGGTCATTATCATCATTGTATGACAAACTATTTCACCCATTCAATCTTTCTCTCTTTCAATTATCCCACATTCACAATTGAGACAATTGAAAGCGCAGAACATACACTTTCAAAATTATGATATACTGATTGTATTTAATCTCATCATAATGATTATCTTGAATCATTTCAATAGTTACCTATTCAATTTTCCTCTTATCTGTATTGAATATATCATGATAAATTCATGGAAGAATATATCATCAAGAAAAATCCAATCGGGGTCAGACTAATTATCAACAGAAACAATATGTAAAATTATCTATATCATGAAATATCGTTTTAATTACCCACCTACAGTTTTTTGGCGTAAAAATATGATACTTGACGGATTGAACTTGTTTCTGATTCTGAAATGTCTATAATTTGAGTTGATGAATCTCTATTGGAGAATGACACACTCCAATCTACGGTGAAGATAATATAATCACAGACAGCTCAGTTCCTGTGTCAAAGTTCATTCGATGTTTATTATGATGATCATTGTACTTCATTATCCACTAGGTATTTCGGGGTCGGATGATGGGGCGTGAATGAAAATGTTGAGTATAACAACCAAAACAAACACTATATGTCAATAAACAATATAATAACCAAGGCCTTGTGAGGGACTTGTACTTACGCACAGCGATGACGTCAGTTTCTATATTGTTACCTTGATTTTTTTTTTAGAAAAACTGTTCTTCAATCAACAAAATGACTGAGTTACGAAGTGCAGATGCTTTTCTGTTCGGAAAAGTTGATACATTAAATGTAGTATATACATGATAATATATATTCAGCATCAAAACCGCTTTCAAGTCTTTGAACAAAATAGAAGTGCCGCTCCTGAACGTTCTCAAAAACTCATCCTCAGCCATAATTTAGAAACAATGATTGTATCAAGTGTTATATAACAAAGATGAAATATCTAGTGAACTGATTGAATATTTACTGACCTTCAATCTCTCGACAGGCGCTAACTTGGGTGGCTCGACTTCCGGAGTGGACACCGAAGACGCCCTCGACGGCGTCGCGGCGTCGCTCGTGTCAGACTCAGCTGCCGTCGACCTCATCGTGTCAATCAGCTGAATATCATCTGTGACGTATATGGTGGCATATTCTGAACATCACTTACATCGTTTTCGTGAGGAATCACCTTACCGGGTCATTCTTCAAGTCATTTCAAACACTCATTCAACAATAGACACAAATGTGGATATTCGATTTTTCATTCTGTTTGGGAATTCTCATACTTTCGGACATATAAATGATTTTCCAATCATGATTTTTTCAGAACTGAGGATCGTCGCACTTTTCTTCACACTGTATATACACACACTTTTCCCAACAGTGTTGTATATACCAGAATTCTCTTCAAAAAAATGTGTTCATTGAAAATCCATATCAGAAATATCTGACAAATTTCACAGAACCAAAATTTAGTTGTGAATGTGAAAAAATATCAATATGGCGATGAATTAAGCGTCATTAAATTCGTCAGAATTCACATCACAAAAGTCCATTGTTCATTTAAATTGATTGATAATAAAAACATGTAACTGCATACGAGATATTAAATAGAGAGATATCAAACATCTCATCCATATGAATTCTTACATCACCGGAATACCGCTATATCATTCCACTTTCGTTAGATCTAATCAGTAAATTGTCGTTTTTCTCTCTGTCCACCTCTATTTCGGCGTGCGCGCAACGTCCTTTGTGTAGACCGTCGAATGGCCGGCGTCGGTGTGCACAACTATTCGATACAGGGTGGAAATAGCAACTAGTACAGGTGGTCACAAACTCCAACAGTGTGACTAGTCAGGGTTGTTCATCATATGACAGGGCTTGACTAATTTCACTCTTGCTATGCGCATAGCGAGCGGTATGCACTGCGGAGTATTATATACATAGTCGTGGCGATTTCGAATAATGATACCATATCGAAGAAAAACGCGTGGGGGCAAGGAGACGATGCTCATTCTGGTGGTGAAATTGAATTTCACATTTACATCATATCATGCATTTTTGATAATTGTAATTCAATTATATTTCATTCAGTTCAACATGTTGTTCATTCTTATTGAGTATTGCATGGCAAATATGAAATAAAATTACGACATATGAAGATGATAACAAAATAAATATACATACGAAGTTCCAGTAATATAAGAAAAATGAAATAAAACTGCCATGATTGCAAAATAAGTTGAAAAAGAGTCGAAATTAGAATCAGAATTGAAATTGAAGAATGAGTTAGAGCGTGTGAATCAGCTCTGAGAGAAGTATTATTATTATTATTATTTGTTATTTATTTTTTATTATATTATTTATTATTGTAATTATTTTCGTTACGTTTTGTTCTGACCTTGAATATACTTTTCTATATTCTGAATTATTCTCTTAGTATCACTTCATATCTAAACACCCTACTTTCTGGCACTAAACGTATTCTTACATCTTAGTCTGAACTTTACATATATTTTTTCATTATTTCATATATGAGATTTTTAACCCACAGATAAGCCTTCCTAGGCTTTATGGAAGAGAGTTTAATTTCATTCTTATATGTATGTTCTTTGTTCTTTTGTGCAATAAAAAAATATATATATACTCATATATATATATTATTTTCATTAATGAACTGTTTTGAGCCTACACCATGTCAATATTGAGTTAATGATTGATAATAACGTAAGCATATGTGTTTCACCTATTATCACTTACGAACGCCAATATATCTTATCCATAATTACAAGGCGTTGTCAAACCCACACTTATTGAATGAAACATCAATTAACTCCATAGACTGATAATTATGATTATGCACATCTAATTAAGTGACATTCTTAACGATTGAAACAATCATCCATTTCACAAATACACACTCAACAATGATCCAATCATGTTCATGAGAAACATGTTGCTTGAAAGTGCAATCAGCATGCAAATTGATAGTAATGTATTTAACAGAAGAATGTAAACTATCGTGTCACATATAATGATTTCAAGAATTCTTGAACTAAAGTCGTTCCCAAATGGCTAGCATTGTCATAATCATTGTTGATTTTTCTGATTGCTCAAGGTCGATATACAACCGTCTTATCGATATTTTCACTCTGTCCTAGCCTCGTTGTCTACGAAATAGATTATAGAAAAAAAATACATGCTTTGGTTCATAACAGGCTCAATTTCATTTATAATTTCATATATAAACGATCCCATCTTTCATCCACAGCCTTAATTGGGGAACAATGATTTTGTATCAAGTTTCGATGTTGTTAAAAAAAAAAAAAAAAAAAATCATTTACATTGTCTGAAGCTTCTCGTACGATTCTGCTGAAATCCATTTCATTACGACTACGAAGAGATCTTAGTCATATCGAACCAATCAGAAGCGTCAAAATAGAGAGAGAAGTTTATTAAAAACACTGCCGCCAAAACGGTTGCCACACGGACACAATATAACAAAATTTATAAAAACAAAGCATTATTTTCTTTAAATAAAAGAATTGAATGTGAAAAAAATATAACAGAGACCTTATTTGAAAAAAAAAATTCGTAATTCGAAAAATTGAGTATTTTGAGTATTGAGTAAATTCCATGGTATTCAAATTAATTAAAACAGTATTAATTCAAATTAATTAAAACAGTATTAATTCAAATTAATTAAAACAGTATGAAACTTGGTTCATCTTTCAACAGGGTATCAAACAATTGATGAATGTATAGTTCTGGTAGAGAGTATATTTTTAAGCTTTGCGCGTCATTGACACGTCGTCAGTCTGTTAGTGGTTAAGAGATGTCACGACTCAATTCCTGAACAAAAGCTCGTTTTAAGCGGGTTCAAGACGGCCGAGAACAAGACTAAGACTACAACAATCGTTGGAACGGTTATGAATTGACTTTCGTTGACCAGATGAACAGCTGGGATTTCATCATTTTCAAATTAATCACACAGTTTTTCATTCATCTCAATTTTAACAATCACAATACTCTGAAAAGATGTAAGATAGTGGTCATACAGTGACTTTTTTGACAAAAACATTACTTTCACTTTTTCACTGTGTACCCTTCTTCGAATATTGGCATCAGATATATTTTAATGTCAATAGTGGGTTCCACATGTGACTAGAGTAAGTAATTCGACATGAAAAGTTACAGGTTCGTATCTGGTGATGAAAAGTTGAAGAAGTGAAGAGTTGAAAAATGAAGCACCTGCATACTTTCAATAATTACATTGATCCAAATATAACATTGTGGACTGATATTCTGTAACTTGTTTTTGATATTTCGATATTTTGATATTTTTATTTTTTATTTTGTTGTTTCTTAACTTGTTTTTGATATCGTAATTTTAGCTTCGAGAGGTTCAATTATTATTCTAAGAAATCATCTTTACAATGTTAAATTCTTTTTGTAATGATTAATTTTCTTTTTTTCAATTTTTTTTTTTTTCCCTCTAAGAACCTCAAATATTTTCACTTTCATCAATTTTCTCCAGTTAAATAATTGAAAAAAGTGAAAAATTGAAAATTGTAGTAAGTAATAATAATATTATGCTTACAAAATTGAACTGATGAAAAAATTGAGAATGTTTATCATCAGTTCAATTTTTCAAGCATAATGTTATTATTAATTATTACAATTTTCAATTTTTTCACTTTTTTCAATTATTCAACTATATTTTATTTCTATATATATTGATATCAAAATTATATTTTATACTGATTGTTATCCTGTGAACTTTTTATAAGCCAGGGACCAATAAAGGTTGTTTTATCATATAATATAATATATATATTATATATATATATATATATATATATATATATATATATATATATATATATATATATATATATATATATATGTATATATATATATATATATATATATATATATATATATATATATATATATATATATATATGATATATAATAGGTTGTATTATATTGCATTTATGAGCGCATTATGTTTCTCTTCTTTGTGTCGAATAACTAGGAAATACGGAGGCTCAGTTCGAAGAAACATGAACCCTTTCATTCGCAGGTCTGAATTATCTTGAATACCGCCTGAGGCTATCTAACTAAGTTAAATAATGATGTATTTGAATGAACCTATTCACGATATACGATGTACAATAACTGTGATATTAAAAAATACCAATAAATAATATATGAATGGCAGTGAGTCATTGAATTTCAGGTGACCCTAATATCGGTGACCATGGTAACCACCAGTTTATTATAATATAATGTATCACGAATAACAAATTCACATGCAACAGCAACAAAAACATGCTCTTATCAAAGAGAATACATCCCAAGAGGCCGTCTTATCTTGACTAACACCAACCTGTTCCACATTACGTGGGAAATGCACGTGTTTGCCTGTCGTCAAGGAAACCGGATTGTCCTCTTCTCGTTGGAGCGTAATCGTCTCACGAGGCTCGTACATCGGGAGTACATGAATTATCCGCTCCACTTTGTCCGATCCGTCACTTCTGCCCAACGTCTCGTATGTGTGTATCAACATGTCTTTGTCTTTTATATCAACTCTTTTCACAAAACAGGTTTCGCCTGTACTGTTTCTATGTTTTACTCTATTTAAATTATGAATATCAGTATAAATATCATTTTCTATATCTTTTTTCAACACATTCTTTCCAATTGGAAACGACAATGAATTCCTTTTTATCGATACCCGTTTTCTTCTTATTTCTCTGAAAGTACTATCACTTGAATGTTTCAAAGTGTCAGCTTTTCTTTCATCAATATTATAGATGGCTCTGATAATCCCCCAAGTCTTGTAAGGTTTTTGAGGTGGTTTTTGTTTACTGTATTTTGGTGAGGTTTCTATGATCGCCGGTGCATCACCTTTGTCGAACGGTTCATATCCACGGAACGATGAGTTCTCGTCGTCTGTGTGGACATAGTTGACTTGATATTTATTTCGACCGCATTTCTTTTTCTGGATAGATTCAGTTCCGTTGTTGTCAGTGAATTCTTCCAGATTCGAAATTTTGATGATTCTTTCATCTTCATTGTCGGTCTTTCTTTCATCATATCCGTTTTCTTCTTCAGTATCAATACATTCTTTCGAATCATCTTCATTTTGTCTCCTACTAGCATTTTCTGATTCTTCAAAATCTTCAAATTGCACTGAGCGTTTTTTCACTGGCATCCTCCTCTTGAAGCCTTCTTTGAAATTACCCTTATTAGATTTTCGTATCACTCTACCTCTTTTGTCGTCTATATTATATCTCTCTTTGATAACTTCCCATGTTACATAACGATTTTGTGGTGATTCGGTCTTTTTCAACTGTGATATTTCTTTCCTCATCGGTACAGTCTTACAGTCTCTACAATCTTTGGTGGTACAGTCGGTACGGTTATGTTTAGCCTTGGATCTGTTCACTTCTTTCCTCACTGCTGATGACATTATAGGCCTATCCACTGTATGTTTATTTTCTTCATCAAATTTCTCATCTCTTGATTTTGATACTTGTGTTTGGTGTTGGGTTGGAGTGTTTCTATTGAGTACATCATTTTCATCATCTATTGTAGATACAACATCCATTTTACTCTTTTCTTCTGACGTTGCATGAACGATAGTACTTTCACTTTCAGTCTCTTTAGGATTATTTTCATCTATTTTGTTCTCAATTCGGGATGTTGTCGTTATGATAGCTTTCTCTTTTGTATTGCGAAGACATTTTTTAGATTTTTTTCCCACTACTTCTTCTTCCGTTCTCGGAAAGCGCTCGTTATTGAATGTTACAAGATCGGTATTTGTTGCACAATCCACTTTTTCAAGCTGTTTGTTTTTCAAATTCACCGATGAATCATTCGTACATTTACGACCGCTAGTCTTGCAATTACAACATACGCCATAGCAATTGTCACCACACCCTGTTTGTTCATTTCCTTTAACAACGATGGAGTTATTATTTTTATATTCTTGGTGTTTTGAATTGCTACACTCTCGGGATATTTTTTCACTCGGTAATTTCTTATCTTCTTTCACTCTTACGATTTTCGTTGATTTTTCACTCCGTGACGTCTCATTTTCCAAAGACTTTTTTTCTTCTGATTTTTTTGATTTTTGATTTTTTTCATTCGATTTTTCATTTTTGGAACTTCTACTTTCCTTAGAGGATGACTTGCATGGTTTCTTATCATTCTTCATATCTGTTTTCACCGTTTTTTTCTTCAAAGATATTGCTTCTTTTCTCCTCCTTTTTCTTGCTCTGTATCCTTTACCTCTCAATCCCAATGAATTAGTAGTGAGACCACAGAACAAGCAACGGATGCATTTCTTCAACGCTCCTGATTTCTTCTTTCGTGAACCTCCTTCTTTCTCACTCTCTTTTTTCTCCGCTTTCAGCTTTCGTAACAATTTTCTCTCGCGATAACCCTTACCTTTGATCCCAAATATCCCCCTACTTTTCTTCTTCTCACTATTTTGACTCATCTTTGCATCACTCAAACCGGTCCATTCTCTCTTTCCTTTCATTCCGCTCCCAGTATTTGACGCGACTGCATTACAAACAATTGAGTGCGTATCATCATTCTCACTTTTCATGGAGCCAAAACAATGGTCGGTGTCAAGATTATTTTTTTCAGTGTCTTTGACCGTTCGCCTCTTTCGACAAAAACACCAAGATTCTTTTCGTTTCGCCAATTTCTTCTCATATTTACCATTTTTTTCCTCAACAAAACCTAGACCCGGTTCAGCATTTGCAAGAGAGTGCAGCTGGATTTCCTCGAGCACGATATTATCTGAAAATCTAGAATTATCCAAGAACTTTAGATTTGCGCCGTTGGTGGCCTCCAATCTACCACTCACATTATCAGTTTTATCTTTCATTCTGCCTGAATTCGATTCAACAGTATTAAAAACTGCCCAAATTCGACTTTCTTGGGTTTCAATTTGGCTTGAGTTGGTATCAAGATTTATCGATTCTCTCTTCTCACAAATTGTATTACATACATCTGAGACTTCATAAAGAGATTTTGAAGAAATTTCTTCTGATATTGTGAATGTTTCACTTTCCCTCTCTACAATATCATCACCAATACCACAGTCCAAAGCATTCATACATTTGTTTTCATCATTATCATGACTCGCATAAACAGTCGTACAAACATCATACTGATCACTAGATCCTGCCACGCTATTATTCACACCACATCCACAATCGACCCTAGTGGATACATCTGTCTGCGTTTCCTTCTCCGATTGTGAAGCTTTGAAGGATTTTCTGATAGAATCAGGGTTAATTTCCACCATGTTCGCATGGTATTGGCTATAATAGACTTCGTGAAGTGGAGGTATAGATGATTCGTTTAAACCCAGCTGAATTATCTCTTCGAGTAAAGTCATGTCGTCATTCTTCTTACTGTTATTATAGCCGTGAGGACAGACGTCCGTGGATGTTTGGAAAGGAATATTGTTCAGATCTCTGAATGGACTCTTGTGTTTCATCTCGTAACATGAGAATATTTGTTTCGCACGAGTTTGCCTGTTGTATTGAGCGGTGATCTGTAATTCAGAAGTCACATACAATCAGTCACATATTCTCATAGTTGAGAAGCAGAGATTCGGTGACTGCTTATAATTCATAGCAGAAAACTTTGTATGATGTTTGCGGATATTCGATGGAGAAGAATCATGAAAGATTTTGTTTGGATTCCATACATTTTCATTATTATTGAGCATATTGATAAGGTGATTTCGAATCACTCACCTATACATAATTGACTATTGTCCATGAGATATATATATATATATATATATATATATATATATATATATATATATATATATATATATATATATATATATATATATATATAAAGAGAGAGAGAGAGAAAGATAGAGAGAGAGAGAGAGAGAGGGAGAGAGAGAGAAAGAGAGAGAGAGAGAGAGAGAGAGAGAGGGAGAGAGAGAGATTTGAAAAGAAAATATATCAATTTTTTTCAATTTCTTCTTCCACATCAGATTTATAAGTATTCATAGATGCAACAACGTATAAACTGACTTCCTTTGTTTCAAAATGAGGAGAGAGCTCATTTGTGTATTTGAGTGAGTTCAAATTATGTTTCTCGAGTCAACCGATGATACGTACTTCAATATACAAAATTTGGTAAGTGGGTTTTGATGATTCAGCGCCAACAGAGAACGAAGACTGAGATATTATTCATACCTACCGACTGATGATATATTTTTTGATATTTTCTTGAATTCACTGACCTCATCACGAAAAGGTCCGCTCTCTTCCCACTTGTCCATCTTCTGTATGGACGCCTCCAAAGAGTTCAGCACCGACGCCAGGACAACTAGCTCTTGTTTCACGTGAAAGATGCGGGAACTGAGTGAACCTGTATCAAAATGGGATATTCAATTCTACTGGATTTACTCTGACAAGCATCGAGTTACAAAACTGAGGAGATGCAGCATGCACTGTGAGAAACACAGTTCATCAATAGCCCCCATTAAATATAATTGGAATAAATATATCTCAATTTTTCAAAAATTGAGTCCAGTCAAATTCCAATTGGTTCAGGTCTCATTATTTCAATAGATATTTTTCCAATCCAGGATGAAATCAGTGTTTTCCTTCATTTTTCTGAAACATTTGATTCGATCCATTTTGGAATGTGTGATAATGTGTCATTGTTGTATTCATAAATTCAATCAAATTCTCAAATGATCGAATATTTCATCCAATTCTCCACGGTGGGTTATTCATTATGAAATTTCCAAGTGCAATTGCGTTAACCACTCAGCTACCTGTGCCGGGAAGGTCCTCAAATTCATAATATATTCAATATATTCTTGATATACTGTGAATATTGAGAGTTATCAAGTTCGATTGAGAATATGGTGAATGTTCAGAGAAGAAGCGAAGAAATGGAAAGGAAACTTACATTGAGTGCCATTATTAGACCTACAGTCGATAGGATTAACTTTCATCTTTTCTCCCAAAGCCTTGAAATAATAGTGAATATTTTCTCAGCTTATTCAAGTATTCAGAAACTAATTCAAATTGAGAAACCATGGAAACATTATACATGATACAACTTCAAATAAAGTTGCTAGGGAACAGTGTGAAGTGGAATTGTGATAACTCAAGCGACAATCATTGTTCAAAAACACTATTGTTCTTCATATCCCTCCTTGCTTTCTCCCTAAATTTCTCTCCCTCTCTCCATATAAATATATATATATATGTGATGAGCTCAAACAACCCCACTGGAATGATAACTAAAATTGGTATTGAATGAATGATGGGTTATATGGATATTCCTCAGGTATTGAGAAGAATAATGGGGGCGAGGAGGAGGTCGTGGGAGTCATCCTAGCATCAATCAAAACTGTGGAACCACGCAAAAAAACTGTGATTATGAACGGTGATGAAGATCAAGAAGAGGTTTAATCTATCCCCACCTCCAGGTTCACATGAAGCGAGCGTGCTAGAAACTGAGCTACATGTGCTGGTATTATTGCTTCCCTTCTGTGAGAGGTTGAATGAATAGAATAAACAAGTTTCATATTGTAACAATAATAAAATATAATGTATTCCACAATGACAAAAATAACATGTATTTTGATGTTTATGTTCACAATGAACGAACCATATTCCTATGTAGGGCCTATATAGAACCTATATTTATATATATATATATATATATATATATATATATATATATATATATATTCATTCCATGAATATATATTTTTTTCTTCAAACTAGAAGGATGCAAAAATTTAGCTCGATTTGATTAGTATTGATCTCATATTTCAGCTTTGAGAAAGTCCTGAGAAGGTCTCATTCCTGAGCTGATGGTATGAAAACAAACCATTGTCTTCGAAGAAATGAGTCAAATGATCTATTGTAATTCGATGGTATACTCCACGGACTGCATGTTTTTTCCTTCCCGTTTAATCGCGTGAATCAGCCAGAACATCCACGGATAGTCTGTATCAGTGACCAACGGGGAAGGAAAAAACGTGCAACTTTGTTAGTGTGAATGATTCTTCCATTTCATGTTCTCAAGCTCTCAGCATTGAAAGTCTGAAATCAATCCAAATGAAAACGAATTTGAATTCGTCCTTCAAGGACGAATCCTTCAAAAACGAAAAACAAACTCAAACTCCTTCAAGGACGAATCAACTCTTCAATTCTGTATATATATACAAAATACATTTTTGATTCACAAATATATACACAAAGTGGATCAAAATTGAATCAGGGTTTTTAACTGATGAATCATCGTTGTTTACATAGTTTCGTTCTGACATGTTGACCTATGAATTGAAGAATTATTTGTAATAAAATAAAAATTATCAATTCAATATGGTATCTGCGATGATGAAATATTACAGAATGAGAGGAAATATCTATTACATAAGGAACCATAACTAATCACATTCTCTAATCTACCACCAGCTTAGAGCAGTTTCACGAACACTCAGCAAGATAATACTCAGATTAGCTAACTATTAGTTGAAGTAGGAAAATAACGTATACGAACTAAGCATGATCACAAGATAATTCACTATCCATCACTTGACGAACTAACTATCGGTTTGTATATAAAACGGGACCTCGATTCTTCATAACTAATTGGAAGCTTATCATTTTGTGTATGCTGATAATGTAAGCGAAGGCAATTCCCAACAAATTTTGAATTTCAAATCTAACATGTCTCAACCCTTGTTTTCCTCAGAAGTATCTGTGAATGTGTTGCTCATATCAATTGTGACAAGTTCATATATCATAATATATCCAAGAAGAGAACCACATTATGAATAAAAGTATGGAAAATATCTCTACAAACTAAGATTTGAATATGTAGATGGATTCTGTAAAGGCTCCAATATAGAATCCTGTCATCCTAGCAGTAGGCCTATTTTCGTAACATCAAAAAATGCTGCGATTTTACTGATATACCTACTATATATTATGGTACTAGGAATCAATTACAGAAAATTCATAACGCCCTCACCAGTACATGGGTTGGTGAAATTTTCATTGAAGAATATTGATAATCAATAATTAACGACCATATTGGGCTTGGTCTCTTGAATAAAATAAAATATTTGAATAAAAAATAAATATTAAATATGAATAATGAAAGAAAATAATGATAATAATGATAATTATTAATGATCATTGATATCATTGGATTATTAAATATATAATTATCATCAATAATTGATCAATATGAATAACAATGAAAAATTGAATAAAATATTCGGATATATAAATAATGACAAGTGGGCATTTAGAGATACTTTACTTGATGAATTTCAAATCCCACATAATCAACAACCAATTGATCGGACAGAATGATGATTTTTCACACTCATCGACCCCACCAACAGATAGGTTATTTGGGGGAATGAATGTTTTGTATCCACATTTGAGTGTACGTTTTTTTAGTGTCAAATCAACAATAAATACAACTCCATAGTCAGATAGCTGAGCAAATAATATGTCATATCATCAATTTCTTCACACCTACACTGCAGCTAAAATACATTCAATTTTATGTGCATAGTTATTACTATTTCGAAAATTGAGTACAAACTGATTAATGTAATCTCTGCGACGCTGCACATGAGAATTCTTCTAAGACACGTTAAAAATGTATCTTCTTCACGATTATTGTTCACTTTTTTGCTGTCCGCAGAGAACGAATTCCCAATTTCACACCAACACCAACTTAGTAAGTCCGTGAAATATAAGTAAGAAGATAAGTTAAGAAGAGTGATGGTGAAACAAAATAACAGCCGTATGGAGAGATAACGCGAGATGTACCTGAAAAAATCGAGAGAAAAAGGAATTATATCTCAAAGCCTACCAAGATCTGATGTTATCAAACCCTTTGGCTCTGAACTGACCGCAAGAATTCCACAAATACCGTCCATGTTATCAATATGTGAGTTGGAGCACCTTTTTTATGTTCTGATAAAATAGGTTAGTATCAGTACATCGTAGAATAGAGAAGGGTTAGTTCTTCATTCTATGGTGGTACGCAGCACTTGCCTGAGAAGACGTAGTTATCAGGTTCGGGACCTAGCCACACGGCGACGCTAGCGCTGCTCACAGTTAATGCCTCGCCGATAAATGCCACGCACTTGACTCGCAACTTGGTCCGTGGGAGATAGGTGAAGGTGCGAACAAGGGTGATGTTGAGGGTGGCGCCACCTGGCCAGTCTGTCACGTAACTTGCATTCACCTGTAGTAACGGTGAAAACAGTGAATAAGTTATGGTAACACATCAGTGCTACCTATCGGAATAGCTAAATATGCTGATATACACTGCATGGTGATATTGTATTGTGGAATAATATGATATAGAAATTAAATTGAATCAAACGAATATGTTCAATTTGATTAAATTTCATATCATATTATTCTACAGTACAATACCATTATATAGTGTATTCCAGCAGTTTTCTCAGCACAGTTGCTTACGCGATCGCTGCATGTGATCCGGGAGGTAAGAGGCATATCGGGCTCCGGTTCGATCCTCACCACCACCAATCTCTACCGGGGGTTTTCAAGGTTTCGATTTGAATCTAGACTGATGCAGGGATGGTTTCTACAATATAGACCACGATCACTAACTTCCTACTCTCCTTCCCATCATCTACGAACCTTCATATCATCGTCTGATATCATCAATTCGATAATCATATAATTATTAATTCATCCGAAACAGATATCATGGATCTCAGCAATCATCACAGTGCATTGCTGAACCGTATATGAATGGGAAAGTATAGTATACGAAATAATGGACATGTAATCATGAACATACATCATCATCAAAATAAGCAACAATTTATTTTGTTTTCTATATTCATTTTAGAATATTAACGAATAATTTCTCGAAAGATTGCTAGATGTAATCAAAGATAAGAAGCCTATATTTCACCAAAAGAGTGGGCTCATCTTCACAGTGGCTTTTCCCATCGAAAACGTGCTCGCTGCTTTTTTAATGTTCGTTTTCTGTCATCTATAGGCGACAAGTACTTGTGTTTCTTTGATCCAAATGATGATGAATTATCAATCCATCCAATTTTAAACTAAAATTGAGCGGGATTGAATATAATAACTCGAGAATAGGAAAAACCTGATTGGTAAAAACATGGCCGCCGCAGCCTCACGATGGCTCTCTTTCATATATAGACTCTCTAGAGCTGTGAATGGCTTTACCAGAATGTTGTTGATATAGAAGTCGAGTCTCGGAGCCGTGGCTGTACAGTTTGCGATGAGTGGTTGGTCGTCACTAAGGTAAGGTTCATCGACGGTGACGAGTGGGCGGCCACCAACAAAGTCTGAAAATACATATACATATTATACTTATTCAATTGTTATAAAATTGCTACATATAATTGTCATTTGTGATCATTGAGATTTTGATTGTACGTATGGGATGTACGTTCACTGTCAAAAATGTAATTCATTTGTCATTTTAAATTTGGTTTTCTATTTTTTATTAGTTTTCTAATTTTTTGACCGTGATTTTCCTGAAGAATGATCCAGAGGGCAGATAGTTTTTGTTTCAACTGAATATTGTTCGCAGTTTGATAATCGTCGAGTTTTTTCATTGTTGTGAGTAGAACATGTTTCATTGATGTGTTTTGATTGTTGTGAACAGTAAATATTTTCAAATGGAGTGTTGTAGCTTTCACGTCCTTGTGTTCATAGAATTATATCATATATCTGGAAGATAGATTTGTGGTTTCTCTTTTGATCTTGTGTTAACAGAACTGTAAGTTCGTAGAAATAAACTATTCGTTGGAAATATATATAGCATTAATTTGTGAAAATATAGTTAGAACATGGAGTGAGAATATAGTCCCAATTCTTACCTACAACGACGAGATTGGCGGCAACACAGGCGGTGGAGAACGAGGGGGCGTCTGCCGACACTTCACAGCTGAACTCTCCGGACAAATAACTCGGCACCTCCACCAATGTTACTTGACGAGCGCCGGAAGACGATAGCTAGAAATTCAACGGAAATTACTCTTTCCATCTATTTGATACAAAAACTAGAGTGATTATTTGTGATAATAATAATGATGATGATAATTTTATTTCCAAATTTGTGTTCAGAAAATTATTACCCTTATGATAAGGGTGTTTGGAAAATCATATGGAAATTATATATCTGATACATATTTGAGAAAAATGAAGTGAAAATAACCTGTAACATACACTATACTTCCACAACAATATGAGAAATCGATATTAAAAATAATGACACAATTGAAAAAAAAATTATAAAAAAATAATAATAATTGATCACAATAATTGATCACCGAATACCTCACCCCACAAAACTATAATTATATTGAATATCATATAATTCCATCCATGATAGACAACATGCGATTAATACAGAAAAGGGCATTCATAAATGACGAAGAAAAATCAAATTAAATCATCACTTCAATCAATTGTGAATTGTAATTTAAATGATGAAATTAGTTATTTTGATTGCTTGACATTGACGATGTCGATTGTCAAAGACCGTCATCAAACCATAGGACGGAGACTATAATACTCATGAGAATCAAGACCTTTCCTTCCTCCTTCTATAGTTTAATTATATATGATACATCCAAGCCTACAGAAAAAATTGCATGTGATGACATTTCTAATATAGATATGTATGAATATATTCATCAAACTAATTTTTTCATGGACCTTACATCAACTGATATCATGTTGTAAACCAAATATTGGTTTAAGAATTATCAAATCAATGTGTAAGCAACATTCCATCGATTGATTCATTCCATTTCGTGCATTTGTTGTTCACTCACGTCGACATTTATGCCTGGGTAGCTGAAAACCTTCGACGAGGGCAGCTCTTCGGGTAAATACCGATAGAATTCGCGACGTCCGCGATACCATTTCACCGAGTATAGTGGTGCCCCCTCAAGGTCAAATAGGCAGAGCAGCGTAGCAGAGCTGCCAGCGCGGACGATCAGGGGTAAAACTACTCGAACATTTGCGAGCGAACCTGTGTGCACATTTCAAAGTTGTTTATTGATAGGGTAGAAGAGATAGTGGAGTTCATGTTATGACGGGATGAGTTCGTGACATCATAGCTTTTTCTCCCGCTGAGATACCCCCACTACTCGCTTGGTTGGGGTGAGAGGTTCAAACCACGGTGAAGGGATCGTAGCGATCACCCCAACGAAGCGAGTAGCAGGGGTAACTTGGCGGGAGAAAAATCTCTGACGTCAGACTGATCTCTTTTTGCCATTTACTTCAGTGTTCACGAATTAAAATCGGTTGTTACCGAACTTGTGCAATATGAATCAAAAGTAAACGTCCTTTCTCTACATTGATACAGTCCGGTGATGCGAATACCAATTTGGCTTTTCTGAGAGACAGTGTAATGAATATAGTATGTTCATTGGTTGAGAACAACACTGAACCGCCAGTACTTCATGTTAGTAGTTCCTGCACTCGACCAGTCAATTCCTTGTTTTGTTACATATGATTCAACAGGTTTCAGACTATAACAATCTCACATTCCTGATTTCAGGTCTTTACTACTGGTACTCTTGTTTTTGAAGTCAAAGTCATCACTTTTCAACTGGATCAACTCATCTGCATATCGGGGCAATATTTCTGAATGTTGAATCATCTACTTATAGGACCAGAATAACATGAATAACGTGAATAACACTTTCAGTTTGAGTTCCTAATCCCATCGACTTCACACCATAAACTCGAGACACTTTCGAGAAAACGAAATTTTCCTTACTTTATGTCACACTTAGGCCCGGTTTTACCAATTTTAGTTAGGGTACTAATCCACTAACTATTGATTAAAGGTACTAAAATAACATATGTAACCAATGGTGATAACAAGTTAATCCGCTAACTATTGCTTAATCCAGTTTCGTAAGACCGAGACCTATATCAATTCGGAAGAATTCCATTTGAGATCAATAAAGATTATGAACCAAATTCAATAGATTGGATATCTTCAGAATCAATTCGGTTGATAGTTTGATTTAAATATATATATACTGATTAGAAGTACACACCAGCATTCAGGCAACGAAAATTGACTCAATGGATAGAAAACTGGATAGAAAAATCGAAAAATGCATACAGATGAAAACTACCACACCGAAAACTGAGAAACTATATATTTTAACAGGCTGGTAGAATTATGAGTCATAAAATATATCTGAACTCATTTTTTATCAACTCGTTATTAATATTTCATTGTCTTGTTTTAAAACATGTGGTGAATAATGATATTGTAAATTATCATGATTTATTGTTCTGAGAGAGGAAGAAAGAAAGAAAGAAAGAAAGGAAGAGAGAGAGATAGAGAGAGAGGGGGGGTATGAAATTAACAACGGAGAACGGGGTCATCCGTATATATCTCAAGACAATGTCAATTAGAATTAAAGTCATTGCTCGATTTAATGCCAACTTTTATCCGCATACTCAAGTCTCACCAAATTGTTTCAATTATAGAATAAGTAATGCACATAATAGTATCATGGTTTCGACGAGAAAAACATTGAAATATACCACAGGCTCGTGTATTCTTCCAAACCATCAGATATAACCACAGTGTTTTGTGAAACATCATTTTACGTTTTTCTCCCAAATGATTGAGCCAATTGTACTCCAATGTGAAGAATTAATAGTACATTATTTTCACACGTGTAATAAATTGGGCGCGCAGTAGACTATGCGCACGATTGAGGTCGTCTCGGACGGCTGTTCGTAATATATCAGGTTATTCCAGGACTTGACATTTGGGGAGATCAACATTTCACAAATTCGAGCTGGTTGTAACAACTGGTAATCAAATCAGAGATCAGTTAATTGTGAGTGGAGATACGAGAATAATATAAGTAACCAATGGTGATAATAAATTTACCCGATAGCTATATTGATCAATTTGATAATCATCAGTTGGTACAGTCAACTCATTCATCTCCTCTGACTGACTCAACTATATACTCTTATATTCGGATTGAACTAAGATGTATCGATAGTGATGCCTCATAGATGCCTCAAACCTAAATAGTACATCTTGAATTAAAAAATTGAATGATTGAATAATTGGGGTGATGAAATTATCGTGAAATTTTATTCTCTGTATCGTTATTCTAGTGTAAGTATATGAGAGAATTCTGATCCAAAGTTTACTCCCAATATGATAATACACTTTTACCAGATTTTAGGTTCAAATCTTGAAAAAATAACAAATTTCTCACGTAATGAAACCATTTTCAAAAAAGCCGTTTGTTTCTTATGGCATGTGCTTCATTTCGATTTTTCTCTCCACCAGATCATCGGTGTTGAAGTAAAATATGATTGTATTACTATTTTCGATTCATATTCGGTATTTGAACAATGTTATTATCTTATTCTGGTAGTTCAAAAAGACGAGAAGCGACAAGTCACAATTATTATCTCGAAGTTATGCTGAATCAATTTTCATCCTTTTTTTCATGCATATCCTCAATTGGGAAAGAATAATTCTGTATCAAGTTTCGATGTTATTGAAAAATCCAAAAATATCAATTTTACTGTGGAATTGTTTAATAAATCAAGAGCTGATGATAGATTCACCAAATTGATGGACTTTTACATTTGCCAGCGGACCTGATGAATGTAAAATATGTCGTCTCTTTCAAATCCAATATTGATAGATTTACACTTTTCAGTGATGTGAATGTGGTGGAATGAGAACACGGAAACTACGCTCAAAAAATTAAAATTACATAACTATCGTTTGCCTCGACTCTCGTAATGTGATTCTGCTTGCACGACATCCATGCCATATTTTTCACAGCAAATATAATGAACAATTGATTGTGAATAGAAGTTGATTGATTAATTTTTGTTCTGTGATAACTTCTGAACAGTCTGGAACATTGTGATTCCAATGTGAGTGGAACACATATAATTCTATTACCTTGGAATTATTGTCAAATGGAAAGATAACATCATTTCATGAGATGTCCACAGCTGAACGATATGAGTTGGATAGTTTTCTCATGAGTGAAGCGAAACTCAATTTCACCGTACTCAAAGTAGATGTACTTCAAAAAGTACATTTTTTTTTCGTTTCGAGTTTCGCGCTCCACAGGTAGAACAAAAATACTAATTCAGTTGAAACTTGGCATAAACAAGTGTCCTCATCTGATTCAATATTGTATGGTTTTGAGGCATGAAAATGATCGAAGTCTGGATCAATTATTAAATCTAATATAGTATCTTCTCAGCTTTTTCGATACGAACGATATTTTAGATGAGACATCAGAGGTGATTCTATAAGATGTTCAATAACAAAATCAAGGACCAAATGAGTGGATCAGTTCCGAGTACCAACAACAGAATACGAATTTGAATGATATTTTTCCCAAATGGAGTTATGAAACTCATTTCTATAGAAAGTTGAGGTTCTGTAAGAAACACGACTATTTCTAGGGTTGACGTCAATCACTTGATACTCTATCCAGAAATGTGATTATTTATTACTAGCTCATCATGAAATATCTCACTGTTAGTATTTCCAATAATAAGATTCTTTTCAAAGTGTAGAGCAGAAACTCATGTATCTGAACCTCGCCATTTCATTTTTGTTAAATAATCATCTCATTTTTAATTTTATATGTAAATTGTTATTTCTGTGTTTCTTTTGTTAACTACTCGAAAATGAATGAAGACTAATTATTATTATTATATAGACCTATATCGAGCCCTTCATGAAATAAATTTGGTCAATATTTGTACAATATTTGGCTGAATATTCTTCGACAATTTTATTCTTGTGAAATACATTTCTTCATTAAACAAAAATGATGTGAAAAGATCAACAATACTCGAAACTGAAGTCTGAAAAAATTAAAGAGAATTTTTTCAAACGTTTCACTGGATTATAAAATATAGCCAAGCCACGTGCAACATTATAATTAGGACCAAAAATATTTCTCAACAAAACGGTAAACGAAACATTTTCCAACATATTCCCATCTCTAATAATAATATGCAGTAATAACAACGACAGTGTTGTTCTATTTCCATATATACCAACCTGCTAACGAAGCGCACACTGCCAGCAGGATCGTAACAATGGCAGTTGTCCAACCAGCAAGCTCCATTCATTCATGTTCACTGTAACCAAGTGTTTAATGAAATCTGCGTAACGAATTATACGATGAAAACGTCGAGAGACAAGCTGTCTGCTGGGAGGATGGACCAAGACTGAGGTCCTAGAGAGTCTGTCTGCTATGGGTGCCTCTTCTTGGCCAGGTGTACCCCTACCCTTCCCCTCGTCGCATTGAGGAACATGATGATGAATCTATGTTCAACATTATTAATTTGAATTCCTGTTGGAATACATAAGATTTTATTGTTTGCCTGAGATTAATTTGGTTTTTTGGGGATGCGAATCAGTAGGGGATTTATGAATGATGCTATTAAAATCTCAGTCCTTATTTGGGACTTGGAACCATCTCAGTTTTCGAAGAAGTGGCTTAGTTGAAGGAGCTACAGTGAGCTAATATTGAAGATGAATTTTCAATTATTCATATTCGAATTTTTTAATTCATCACATTAGATCTCATGGAATTTTAATCTTACTTCTCCGCGTAATTTTTTGACAGAGTATTTAGGCAATTGTGTCGAATATAGTACAAAACATTCGATGAATGGTGAACGGATGGACCCGATCCCAGATTTTTTTTTCTAAACAAGGGAACATTTTTTCCAATTATTAGACGAGCTTTAGCGAGGATTCAATTTGACATACTGAAAGAAACTGGTGTTCGTTTTTATTTTGGTTTTTATGTTTTTTGTCGGTTCTCCACAGGTCAAACGGCTACAGTTATCAACTCCAAACGTTTTTTCATTATGGTTCCTCATCCAACTCAGATCTGTATTGTTTTGTGGCATTATCGAGTGGTAACTTTTTTTCTTATGAATTTTCGAAATTTCAAAAATAACTGTTATTTTTCCAAAAAAAAATGAAATTTTGTGTCAAGTTGAACTACATTTTGATACACATTTCTGGAAATTCTCAGCTTGATCGGGTCAGCCATTTCGAAGAAAAAACATGAAATGTGCCAAATTGGTACCACTCGAAGCAGTTTTTACCCATTTATAACTTGAATGTCACCCAATTGGCGAATATAGGTAAAAACAAAGTCGACATACTATTACTATCTGCTCGTGCAACAACGCATATATTGTGGCATTTTCCCAGTTAAGATGAATTCAATAATCATTGTCGAGCACCGTCCGTATTCTACACTCCCATGATTATTGAGTGGTAAATGATGATATTTCAAGATGCATGTATCAGCCACAAAAATTGATCCTGAATCTGCACACAAATGTTTCATTGATGAACAGTACCACCATTTTTCTACGCTATACTACTTTTTTCCATTCCCCTCATTTGATGTGATAATATCTCCACTTTATATTACATATTCTCTCGAAAAATATTGTTTGCTTCATTGTACAATCATACATCCGATCAACGAATTTCACGATTTGGAGAAAAAAGCACGATTGAAATTGATGGTAACAGCACCCCTCAAGAACAGTGGAATGATACGCATCCAATTCCATCTCTCCATACACATATATGGGAGTCATTAGGAAAATGTTGAAGAATTTAAAAGATTGAATGGATATTCTCGTTATAATAATAATACTAATAATATATTTTTATTTCCAAAATCTTTCTACAGTTGTATTACCCTTTAAGATAAATCCTATGAAGGGTGTATGGTAAACATATTTGTTAGGTTAGGTCTACATATTTACAAATATTCACAATAAAATATAGACATATGAAATGTTTTTTTGCAGATAATTGTCATAAGTATACACCACTGATTATCATTTTGAACATCAATTTTTGAAATTACGTGATGCAGATATTTTTCGCTGATTTCATTCTTGGATGTATAGTTTGGGACTTATAAAATTCCGTTATATTTCTTGAAAAAACAATTCAATCCACATACTTCTTGATTCACAAACTGGAATGGCAAATACAGGATGGATTCAATTCATGAACATATCTGATTGAAAAAAAAATCCTTGATTATGTATAATTGAATACCGTGCACCAGTACAGTTTACATGGAACATGTTTTTGTGTGGTATAAATGAACCAAAATGTATATTACAATTAATCCACATAACAATGTTGAACGGTAGGCAGCTGTTTGTGGAATCGATTTGCACCATCGACCATTTTTAATGTGATTCATATTTCATTTTTTTCTACAGTAGAAAAATAACATGTTGAATCAAATTTAATGTCAAATGCATCGCATCGAACTTTTTATGTAACTCAGCGTAATGGAAACCATTTCTACAAAAAAATATCACCAATATGAACATGTTTGACGAAATAAAAACAATAATGCAATAATTATTCGCCTTTTACAACTCTGCAATTTTATCTGGAGATAGAATCGAAAAAAAAAATCGATTCACATGCTCTGTGACAGATTGATATGTGTTTGATTAGACGAGCTTCAGCGAAGATTCAATTTGACATACTGAAAAAAATTGGTGTTCGTTTTTATTTTTTTTATGTTTTTTTGTCGGTTCTCCACAGGTCAAACGGCTACAGCTATCAACTCCAAACTTTTTTCACCATGGTTCCTCATCTAACTTGGATTTATATAGTTGTGTGGTGTTATCGGGTGGTAACTTTTATTCTTATGAATTTCAGAAATTTCAAAAATACACGTTAGAATAACACGGCGATAAATATTTCTTTATTGTTAGAAATAAAAATATTTCTATTTAAAGAAAAAATGAAATTTTGTGTGAAGTTGAATTATATTTTGATACAGATTTCTGGAAAATCTCAGCTTGATCGACTCAGTCATTTTGAAGAAAAAACATGAAATGTGCTAAATTGGTACCACTCGAAGCAGTTTCTACTCATTTATAACTTAAATATTCACCCAATTGGCGAATTTAGGCAAAAGTTTGTCAAAGATGTCGACATACTATTACTTTCCGCTCTTCTTACAACGCGTATATAGCGTTCTCCTAGTATAATATAACGAATAAATGGAACCAATGCAACACGAGTGCAGAGAGAAATCACGAAGCTCACGCAGCGTTCCACGTTCGTCCAATCAACTAGAGAATGGGTGACGATTTTATTCGTGGGACATTGTGCAATGAGTTTGTGTATCGGAAGATGGAAAGTATCCAAATAAAAGTTCTAATAATAGGTCCATCTAATTTTTACTCCGCTCCAGCGAAACCTGTAGGCTTCTTCTCTTTCAGTTATAGATGACAACTATTCATAAGCGAGAATTGTTCGGCAGCCAAATTGCTTTAATTTAATAATACGCGCCGTTTTTTTTCATGTTCTTTATTATAGTTTTGTCATTCTTGAGTGACATATATAAGAATAAGTGATGCACATGTGTGTGGTGAAATGAATTATCATCCATTTGAAAATAAGATGATAAATCGGATACTTAATTAAACCAAGATATTGCGTGATGATTACGTCAAACGTTTGCATATAAATCATCCACGTTATTGGGAGCAAAAATTGAGATGACTTCTGAATGATCATTTGAGAATCAATCAGATCATTCGAGTTCAAGTTCAATAGATTCAATAACATCAATGAATCAATAAATTCTGTAATTAGACGAGCTTTAGCGAGGATTCAATTTGACATACTGAAAAAAATTGGTTTTCGTTTTTATGTTTTTTTTTCTTTTTTTTTATGTTTTTTGTCGGTTCTCCACAGTTCAAACTGCTACAGATATCAACTCAAAATTGGTGTTATGGTTTCTCATCTAACTTAGATTTGTATAGTTCTGTGGCATTATCGGATGATAACTTTTTTTTAATGAATTTAGAAATTTCAAAAATACTCACTACAATAACACGGCGGGGAAAAAAAATATTCTTATTTTCAAAAAAAATGAAATTTTGCATGAAGTTGATTGACATTTTAATACACATTTCTGAAAACTTTCAGTTTGATCGGGTGAGCCATTTTGGATAAAAAAAACCATAAAATGTGCTAAATTGGTACCACTTGCAGCAGTTTTTACCCATTTCTAACTCAAATGTCACCCAATTAGCGAATGTAGGAAAAGTTTGGCAAAAAAGTCGACAAACTATTACTGTTCACTCGTCTAACAACGCATATATGGCGTTTTCTTAGTTATCATACAATTATGAGTGGGGGCTCAGTTGCACATGAATTAACGAGAAAACTCATTCCGGAGTTCGAAATTTCAATCAGTTTTGATGAAAATTATGTGGATTTAAAGAAAAATGAACCTCATGCGAAAGTGAACGAAACAAATGAGAAAATATATTTTTCAGATTAAATGCCGTGGAGGAACCATATGGTACAATGTTTTGGAAAATGTTTTGGAAAATGTGTCATTCGAAAAGTTGAGTAGACTATCTTCTCAGGAAGGACGAGATGCATGTGTTCATACCGAAATCTCACTTGTCAATCGATGAGGCAAAGTACTATAGTCTGCCGTTAGATGAACGCATCGAAGATTTTCATTCGTATACCAAAAAAAAAATTGGCTTCGTTTTTTTTTTTTGTAATTTTTTCATGTAATTTTTGTAATTTTCAGTCAATTTTAATTTTTCACGTGACATACAGGTTGATTAATGAATCAATCGACTTGAAACTTTTTTTCACATATTGATGTCATTACCACAATAAATCCAAATTTTTTTCCAGAAAGATTGAACGAACTGTTTTTACGAAAAAGAATCGAAAAGTTTGGAAAATCCTCGTAAGAATAACCCGGATGGATAATACTTTGAATATCGAAATTTTTCGAAAGCTTCAAAAGTTTCACTGAATATGGAATACACCATCGTGCATATTTTCAGTGACCTTCACAACAATCGGATGGGAAATAACAAAAAAAAACGCAATAAAGTGATACATTTCATTGAATTTCGGGATCGATTGGTTTTGCAACAGCATTGAAAACTTCAACAAGTTGCAGTCAAGGTTTTTGAAAGTTCGAAGTAATCCGAGGTTTGTAGATGTGAATTTAGCTGACAGAATTCTTTTCATTCTGGATTTCCATACTTCTAAGCTCATCTCACAACGCATATCCCGCGTTTTCCTAGTTATTATGAAAGTACCAAAGACCACAATGAATGTCGAATAACTTTTCCACACAGTGCGTCAGTAATTCAAGTTATGGGTGACAGTCACTCAAAAACTCCTTCTTTTCATCCAATCATCATAATGGATGAAACTGGAAAATTGTAAATCGATTTCATTCAAATCGATTAATATATTGAATTCAATTATTCTGTTTCAACAGGACACTTCAATTTGTACAATGTCATTGAATACAATGAAGGACAGGTAAAATTCGAGTAGATATACAAGGAATTGAAAAGCCCTCGGTTTCGCCCAATGAAATATCTCATACAATATCTCAAATATAATTTAGTTACGCCCCAGCCTGAACAGAATATATTACAATTCAATGAGTCAATTCGTGGTTAAATGTATCTGCTGGACAATTTTTCGATCGAGGCATATCTTTTTTTATATATATTGGGTTTAAACGACGCTCTAAACTGATGGCTATGATCTATTGGCGTCGGTGGATGATGAACGAGATGATGGGATGATGAGATGGAAGGTTATTTTATTATGTGTTTCGGATGGTGGATAGGAGTCAGTCGTGGCCTGTTGTTGAGGAAACATATCAGTATCAACCTGAACGACAGAGGGAAACCACGAAAAAACCCTGTGAGGATGGTCGACTTTGACGGGAATCGAACCCCGGTCTTCCGAATGACTGTTCAGTGTGTTAACACTCGGCCACGCGTCTCGGTCGGAGCATATCTCCTAAAAAACACTTAGAAAATATCAACCTCAATTATTCAATCACGAAGTTACAGCAAGTAAACTATCGACTGTCACACGCGTGTAAACGCCGTGGACAACTTGAGAGTGGACTAAAGCTTGTTCTTCGACCAAATACAGTCCTGGTGTTGAAGATCATTAGTTTTAAATAATCAAAATGGGGTGGTGGGATCGCCCTTGTGGTGCCCCGTCCAAACGATCCTATCTTCCATCCATAGCCTTAATTGGGGAACAATGATTTAGTATCAAGTTTCGATGTTATTGAAAAAAAAAAAAAATCCTCACTTCCAACATTACGAAGTGTCGACGTCACCGGGCTAAAATCAGAACAATCTCACTATCAAATGAAATATCAGGAAACTACAGAGCCTACACTTTGACAACAATAGCGTAAGTGCATCAGAAATGTGTGGAAAGTTGAAGATATGACTGGAGAATATATGCTATGAACAGTGGTGCATTAAACCCGGACTCGCCCATACTAGCCATGTTAAATTTGATTTGAGGAAATTGTTGTCGTTTTATTGCGTGATGTCAGGTCCCTGAGAATTAATCAGGGTCACTCGATACACGTGGTTCAGTAGCCAGCAAGTTGAACCGTCAATCAGGAGACTGGGGTTTGATAACCGCCATGGTCAACCGTCCTGACGGAGGTGCATCATGGTGTCCCTCTGCCGTTCATGTTCGTACCGGGATGGTTCTTCAACAACAGGCCACGACTGACTACTCTCCACTATCCAAAAACACCTGATGAATGCATGACCTGCCATCTCATCTTTCCAACGTCTCACTCATCATTCACCGAAGTCAACAGATCTCAACAATGCGTCGTTGAATACAACTTGAATGAATGGAGTCCAGTGCATGATATATTCACGGATAGGATCATACGAATAACTCAGTTGCTAGCGCGCTCGCTTCATGTGATCAAGAGGTGAGAGGTCCCCACCACCTTCCATCTTCAAATGTTTTTTTCGTGGCTTTCCTATGTACGCTAAGTAGATGCCGAGATAGTTCCTGGAAAAAAGATCACGACAGCTTCCTTTCAACTTGTCCACCAATTCCCTACGAAACCTCCAACTCATCATCCGATCATCTCATTAATCATTCATCCGACGTCAATAAATCCCAACTATAATTACAATACATCGTTAAACCTAATATAAATAGAGATAAACATCTTTTATCCACAACAATACAGTAGACACGTTTGATTGATACATAGCGTAGCTAACGGCCAAACCAAGAAGCTTCTACCCAAGTGACGCAACGCAGTGCTGCCCCACAGCGGCGACTAATACAACCACGTCAAGCGCCGCGACGCTCGAGTGCGAGCGAGAGGAGGCGACGTGATCACGTGGTCTAATCCGGGCCTCTTATCGCAGGGTGGGTGGTGGGGGGGGAGAAGAGGGAGGGGATGCACGACGGACAGAAGTGGAACACGTATAGTGGGAACGAGGCGACCGTCAGAC